>CM043702.1:79188319-79288319 GCA_023935145.1 Bretschneidera sinensis | reverse complement strand
TGCTTAGTAGGAAACCCAAAGGGGAGTTCATTTTTTTTCTTTTTATTTTTTCACTTATATTTTTGTTATTTTTTTCCTTTTCTTTGCATTTCACCTTACATTGCGGATAATATAAGTTTTAAGTGTGGGGGAGGGGATTTAGGTTATGTTTTAAATTTGTGTCTAAAATTTTTTTTTTTGCTTTTTGTTTTTGTGGTTTTCAACGATTTTTGGTTATTTATGTCATGAACAAGATTCAATTAAGCATGAAAATTTCATAATAGGATTGAATAAGTAATCTTCCAACTTATAATTAATTTAGTCTAGTTATTTTCCTTGAGAACAGTAGCGACTAAATTTAGTAGACAAAAGCTGGTGAGATTTTGATCTTTTAGACTGACACTTCCATATTAGTCTCACTATTTTCTTTCATGTGAGATATTCTTCCATGGATTTGTTTCTCTAGGACTTGCCTTGATTCTCTTCGAGGTCATATTGACACACACATGCATGAACGCGATTAAGGCCCTCTTTGTTTTAACCTATATAAGCCAAATAGCCTACCTTGTAATTAATTTTTCACCTTTGTTGAACTCCTTGGCTGCAGGTGAGATACCAGTGGATTGGAGTGCTCAGGACAACAGGAAGTTCATGACTGAGGTACATAATTTCTATTGGGATGACCTTTTTCTTTTCAAATACTACCCTGACCAAATTTTAAGGCGTTGCATCCCTGATGAAGAGATTGCTAGTGTCTTGGAATTTTGTCACTCCCAAACTTGTGGGGGCCACTTTTCAATGAAGAAAACTGCTGCAAAAATTCCGCAGTGTGGATTTTATTGGCCCACCTTGTTTAAGGATGCAAACATCTATTGTCGCTCATGTGAAAAGTGTCAAAAGTTAAGAGTTATGTCACATCGTCATATGATTCTCTTAAACCCAATTTTAGTGATTGAAATTTTTTATTGTTGCGGCATTGATTTTATGGGACCATTCCCTCATTCTTTTGGTATCAATATATTATTGTGACAGTAGATTATGTGTCAAAATGGGTAGAGGCAGCAGCTTGCAGGAGCAATGATAATAGGATGGTAATTAAATTTCTCAAAGAAAATGTGTTATCTCGATTTGATACACCACGTGCTATCATTAGTGACCGAGGCACGCATTTTTGCAACCGTTTTTTTGAAGCTTTGATGAAAAAATATGGGGTGGTGCATAAGATCTCTACTGCCTACCACCCCCAGACAACTGGCCAGGTAGAATTTGTAAACAGGGAAATTAAACAAATTTTAGAAAAAACGGTAAACCCGGATCACAAAGATTGGTCTTTGAGACTAGTTGATGCGCTTTGGGCCTACCGTACAGCTTTCAAAAATCCCTTAGGTATGTCAACTTATAGGCTTGTTTTTGGAAAGCCTTTCCACTTATCTGTGGAGCTCGAGCATCGAGCTTATTGGGCCATTAAGCATTTCAATTTTGACATGGGAGAAGCAGGTAAGCTTAGAAAATTTCAGTTGACCGAGTTAGATGAGTTGAGAAATGATGCTTATGAGAACTATAGAATCTATAAAGCTAAAATGAAAGCGTTTCATGATAAAAATATTTTGAGAAAAAACGTTTAAGCCTAATGATCGAGTGTTCTTATATGATTCTAGACTCCATAAGCACCCAGAAAAACTTCGGTCTAGGTGGACCGGCCCTTTTGTAGTGAAGAATGTTTTTGCAAATGGGGTGGTAGAAATAGATGACCCTAAGGATGGTCGGATCTTTAAAGTAAATGGTCAACGCCTTAAAGTATTAATTGATAGGCAAGGTCCGAAAGTAGAAGATATTTCATTTATGGATCAGGTCTATCAACCTTGACCACACCGCGCAGGTATTTTTTTTTTCCTTTCTTTATTTGTTTTGTTTTTATTGTTTTTTTTCATACTTCTTACTACTGTTTATTTTTAATATATTTTTTTTGTTTTCCAGTATTACTTTGGTATTTCTTTTTCAGGGATAATGTGTGCATCAGTTCAAGTTTAAGGGTGTGCTATGAGCCATGCCAGTCCAGCTAGTTCTCCATCTCCCAGGTCAGCTCTTTTCATGTTATTCACACATTGGGGACACGGTGTACTTTAAGTTTGGGGGTATGGAAGACACATTCGCACACACTTTGTCCTAGTTTTTTTATATATATTATTGAAAAGATAAATGCATGTTCATGATTTTTTTGAAATTTTGGTTGATCTAAACAATATTGTGATGTGATTTCATTTGAAAGCTTAAAATCATGAACACATGATCTGATGATAGAATTTTAAAGTTTAGTTACTTAATTTAGGCATTTGAGAATTCATATGTTTGATCTAATCTGATACGAGCACATTAGCACATAATCGTGTGAGGTATGACATGTGATTTTAATGTGTATGTTCCATGGTTTAGCTGATTCTGGATGACTTATTGGATGGACACTTTGGCATAGAGAAGTTAAAAAAAAAAAACAATAAGAAAATGCTCATAACGATCATTGACAAACTTTCCACTGAGTAACTGGACCTCTTGTCTCAGTAAGCAATGAGTGTTCACGTCAAAAGGTGGAAATTTTGCTCATGATGATCATTGACAAACTTTCCACTGAGTAACTGGACCTCTTGCCTCAGTAAGCAGTGAGTGTTCACGTCAAAATGAGGGGATTTTGCTTAGTTTCGTAGCCTTTTTGACTCGAGTTAGTAAGTCCTTAGGGGTGTTTTTACACATATTGCCTTAAAACTATCTGGTTTGGGAGTCATTGACTCAACACTCGCTACATGGGTCAATTAGAAAACTTAAGGGAACTAAACATGACGAGCCTCATAATAAAAGGAAGGAAGAAATAAAACAATGCCATTATTGTTCATTCTGATGGGAAATTCGGTGAATCTTGAGACATGAAGACATTACACATTGGAGTTATTTGGAAGCTTCATTTTTATGTGCTAGTTAACTTTACACGGATTCAAGCTTGTGATGCCTTAGCCGGCCTTTTGTAAGTAATTAGATTTTAAAATTCCTATTCATTGCGAAGATGTGTTTATATTTTAAGCTTGCTCATGAATGAATATCATGGTTTTGTGTGCCACTTAAATTTTTGGACACCATGAATGATAGATTTATCTTTGTGTTCTTTGTTTTTCATTTAGTTTTTTTTTATTATTTTGTTTTGCTAAGGGACTAGCAAAATGTAAGTTTGAAGGTATTTGATGAGTGCCAAATATTGCATATTTTGGCCTCTTAATTTACATTTATTAATTCTTTAGTTATGTCCTAATATGATATTTTGTGTTAGTTTTATGATTTTTAATGTTTTATAGGATTGCAAAGGAAATTGGGGATTTAATGTGAAAAAAATGCAAAAGCTGGAATCTGCTGTTGCGATCGAGCATAGGAGACTTGCGATCGAGCGCAACAGCACTCAAGTATTTATTTATATGTTTAGGTTAGGAATTTGTTGCTTTGAGTTGTTTTTTTTTTTTTTTTTTTTTTTTACAGGTTTACAAGCACTTGGAAAGGAGTTTCACTAAATTGCCAGAATTGCCCGTACAGATCAGTCATTTTTGCAGATTAAACTGTATTGATTCAGGAAGAACCAGGAGATGAGCCATATATGCTTGGAAAGATCCAAATGTCTATTTTTTGGAGAATTTTACGGCTTCTAAATATGATTTTTTTAGAGAAAGTTATGGAAGTTTTAGTAGACAAAGGGCAGGTTATGCGTGATCTCAGCGTGGCAGAAGTGATTTTGTGGATTAAACTGTAATTATTCAGGAAGAAACAGGAGATGAGCCATATATGCTTGGAAAGATCTGAATGTCTATTTTCTGGAGAATTTTACGGCTCGTAAATATGATTTTTTTAGATAAAGTTATGATAGTTTTTGTAGACAAAGGTTAGGCTGTGCATGATTTCAGCGTGGACAGAAGTTTTGAAGGGCATGTGAAGGCTTAAATCTCACATCCCACATCGGTTGGAAAAACATTCTACATCTCACATCCCATATCGGATTGGAAACGCATTGCACTCATGGAGTTCCCCTATAAAAACCCAATTTCACTTCATCAAATGGGTGTGTAATCTCGGAGCCTTTGCTACCAAGGGGTGCAATCTGGAGGATTTTGCTACCAATCGGGGGAAGCACTGCACAGCAGTTGCGGGTGGAATTTCTCTCTCTATGTATTATTAGTTTTAATTTATTTCTTTTAAGTTCTAAAGTTTAATGTTTAGCACTTTAATGTTTGCTCTAATTTTTTCCTTGAGATTTTTGTTGTCCATTATATTTATGGATAACTAAATTCTCAAATGGGGCTAGGGATGAACTTGCACAGTAGATGATATTTTTGTTTATTTTTTAATTTATGTATTTGATTTTCAATTACTAAAACTCTTTTGTTTTATCATTCTCAATTAATTGGTGATGTTTTCTTCTCTGAATAATCGTAGAATTTATTCTGTTTATGGATTCAGTCATGCTTTCTCTATTGAATGGATTAGTTCTTTGATTATGTTTGGATCAATTAGTTATCTATGTTGATTTAATTCTTTGCTACAATATCGCTTCATGAGTATATTGTCGTCGTTGGATTTTCTCAATAGTGATGATAATTTACGTATTTTAAAAGTGGTGAATGATTTTTCAAATGGTTACATTTGGTTTAATCTTGGTTTATAAATCTACGCCTTTTGATTGAAAATTTTGGGAATTGAGTTCCCAATTGAGTTATTCAATGAATTAAGAATAATTAAAATACCAGATTTGTGCAAGGGATTCTCGATGGTTTACTGTTTGTCAAATTTGAGTACTTTCTTCGTTAGTCACTTTGCTTCACTTTAATTTGAATTTAAAATTAACCTCTGTTCTCTATTAATCATTTAATATTTTTCTTTAGTTTCTTTGTTCCTTCTACTATTCTTTAAATTTCTCTCTCTGTGGAATCGACACCCCAAAGCTATGCTACAACTACTGCGTTATCCTTTGAGCATAATCAACCCCCGAGACTATGTCATCACATTTTGAAAATCTCAGCACGACACCTATATGCAATAATACAAATAATTCTAACCGAATTTCTTTTACATCAATCCTCAATTATCAACAGAGGAGATACATCAATATGATATTAACTTAAACATTTTACACAACGTAATATGCATGAATATTTACAAATAAATATTTATTTTATTTTCTCATTAGTCTTAGGATGTTGACACGTACGGTCAATGGGTGCACTAATACCTGGTTCAATGGGACAATCTCTTATTAGAATAAGCTTTCTAGGAAGATGCTAGCACTGTATAGCAATAACACCTTGAGGACAAGGTGCCTTTTCATGGGAACAATATTGTTACAAGAATGAAACTAAGGGACAAAAACCTACTGAAGAAACCAGAAAGATATGGTGCAGCTATACAAAACTAGAAGGGTAGAAACATCATGGTTCTTCGTGAGGTTCAGAGGATAACCAGTAAAGTTAAGGCACTGATCTGAAGAGCAGTAAAGTAGTAAGGGAACAAGCTTAAAGCAAGGGCACTACAGTAATAATAAGGGGCAGCTTGAACGGATGTAAATGGAGCCAAACATAATTGTTGCATGTTAATTAGGAAATTAGTTAGACTAGTCTTGATTGTGTGTATGTGCACACTTATCTAGTTGATTTATACTCATCTGTACATGGCTATATATAGCTCATTCTTGTGTAAGGAAAGTAAAAAAAACTAATAAGAACCTTTAGAAGCTTATTTTGTACTCGAAACAGGACTCAATCCTCATTTTCCTTTATGTCCAGAGCTCTCAATTCCCCATTAGAATTCCTTCCTCCTCTACACACCTCCAACAAGTATAGTTGAATTCTCTTGGAGTTGAAGCTGAGCAACACCAACTATACAGTGCTAAGAAGAAAGTTGAGGAGGAATTTGATAGGGGACATGCATAGTCATTCAGTAAATCAAGGAGATATGCACACTTGGTGGTTGAAAAGGACCTTGGTAGTGTTATAAGAATTCAAGTCCACTCAATAAACATAAATGAGAATCCTGCAAATGTTTATGAGGATTTCTGTATGTTATAATGCACTCAAATTTGGGTTATTAAAGGGTTGTAAACCCTTTTTAGGCTTGGATGGATGTTTCCTTAAGGGGTCTTATGGTGGGATACTACTCAGTGTTGTGGCCCTTGATAGAATAGAAGAGTTGCTTCCAGTTACATTTGTTATTGTAGAAGTTGAATGCACTGATAACTGGAAGTTCTTCTATGAATGCTTGAGAGACTACATTGGTGAAGGAATCCCAAAGAAGCCATTGGCAATAATGACTGATAAATAAAAGGTATATGAGCATATTTTATCTTTTCATACTATATGCATGTTTATTATACAGATCTTTAGTAATGTACATGGTCATCTTATTTGTAAGGACTAGAGAATACAGTGGCTAAATTTTTCCCATATGCCTGCCATATAAATTGTGCTAGACATACGTATAGCAACTTTAGAGCTGAGCATCCATGTATTGAATTAAGGAGTGACTTTTGGTGGGCTGGAAAAGCTTTAAACAGAGATTGCTGGAAGGCAACTATAGATAGTATAAAGGAGTATTATGAACATTCCTTTAAATGGCTTATAGAGAAACCATTGACTTGGGCAAGACACACATATGACTCAAGTTCAAAGAGTGGACAGGTAACAAACAATCATACCGAACACTTTAATGTTTGGGCCATTAAGTTAAGGAATAAGCCAATCTTGATTTTGTTAGAAAACTTGAGACTGAAGATGATGTTGGGGTTAAGATTTGGAAAATAGTGTAAGTGGGAGCAGGATAAAGAAAAAGTGACCCCCAAAGTGAAGGATAAATTGAATAGAATAATTCAATCATCTAACAAATTTAGCTTAATTCCATCAGGGAGAGATGAACACTAGGTGATAGAGGAGGGGGATAGGTATGCTATAGATTTGGGTGCTAGGACATGCAATTGTAAGCACTGGTCCAAAACTGGACTCTCGTGCAAATATGCAACATTCTGTATTACATACAAGAGAGCCAATATATAGAATTACTATGATGACTATTTCTCTATGAAAACCTACCTTCTGGCTTATAATGAAATCATCAAACCTTTACCTAAGGTTGATTTGAATTTTATCTCTATTGATAAGGACATCAAAGCCTCACTTCTTAAGAGATTGTCTGATAGACCTAAGAAAAACAGAAGAAAATAAGTATCTGAACCTGGTTCATCTACAATGAGAAGAACTCTTCCACAGTGACATGCAAAATATGTTTTTAGTATGGCCATAATAAAAGAATATACCAACGAGACAATGTAAACAAGAAGGTATAAATTTTTTAATTTTACAATGTACTTTATGGTCAAGTGGTTATATTGATATTTACGTGATGGTTGACTTCTCTATTCACATTTAATGTATAGTAGAAGGGAAGAAACTGAAAAAGGTTTTTTCGCCTCAAACCAAACTGATATTAGATATTTCATAAGAAGTAGGGGTACTAAGAGAGGGAGATAGGGTGCTGGGAGAGGAAGAGGAGAAGGAGAGAAGGTGCTGGCAGAGGTAGAAAATTTTTTAGCAGTGGTTTATTTGGTGCAACAGGTGGTGGGAGAGGAGGAGTTGGTGGAGGGGCTGTTGGGAAATGTGGTGTTGGTATTGGTAGAGATGGAGTTGGTGGAGGGGCTGCTAGGAGAGGTGGTGTTGGTACTGGTAGAGGTGAACTTGGTGGAGAGCTACTAGGAGAGGTGCTGTTGGTGTTGGTAGAGGTGGACTTGGTGGAGGGCAGGTTGAGAGAGGTGGTGTTAGTGTTGGAAAGGGTGGACTTGATGGAGGAACTATTGGGAGATGTGGGGTTTGGTGCTGGTAGAGCAACACCTTTGGACAAGGGAAAGAGCACATATGTTGACAAAGGGAAAGGAAAGGTTTTGGATAACCATGTGGACTCTAGATCATTTGGTGTGTTTGGTGGTGATAAGGTTATAGTAATAAAGAATTGTTAATGATTTACAAAGTAAATTGTTGGAGTACGTGCATATATTTGGGTAAACTAAAGCATATGCATCTTTTTTTATGTGTAGTGTATAGTAATTGGAGCCAGGGGGAATCATGGCAGTGGTAGGCCCCTTCAACAGAACAATGGAGCCATTTCACAACACTCTTCTCAAGGAAATTGTTCAACCCAAAGGAACTAGCATAAAGTAGTAGTTTATTTTTGTTGTAATTTTGTGTTAGTTATTGTTATCAACAATTGGCCTCTATGTATGACAAATGAATTGTGTGTGCTATGAGTCATTTGAATAGTACAGGTAATTTGAATATGTATAGTCAATGGCATTCATTTTGTAATAGCTCTACAGATTTGACCATATTTTGTCATGGAGACCACTTGGATGTGAAGACATTACTGATATTTTCCCTACAAGATGTTGAATTGAAGTTGCTTTTCTAAATTAAGTTCATGTAATGAATTATTTAGTGTGAAGTATTAGGTTGAATTAAGTTCATATGTTGCAACAATGAACAAAAAAATTCATTAAATGGACAGATTGTTCATCAAATTGCACAGGTTCCATTTCTATTAAGATCAAACAATTACACACACTTTCTCCCACTCTCACTTGTTTAACAACACTCCCATAACTAAGACAAACACAAAAGCATTGCAAATAATACTTGCTAACTGCAACATCTTTATAATCCCAAACTCATTCTGTTTTTCATGCAATTTTACATACAGATTTCGAATCCTCTATCTGACTCTTTGCATGTCCATACCCAACATCTTCACACCCAATCCAGTTTGACCTCCAAGATTAGAGTTCTCTATGGGTAGTGAATTTTGATTGGCATTTGGGTCAGCAGTAAGTAAACACCAGCCAAAGAATCCACACTTGTTATCTTGACAAATGTAGTACGGTCTGTTAGGTTTCCTCTGTGATTCTGATATCTTCACCGTGGCTCTTAGACCAAATTTTCTTCCTAATCAAGAATTGTATGCCACTCCCATTATTGTTCACACTTGAGTAAGACATGGCTCACCTGAAACCCAACAAACATTTTATCAAATATAGAGAACTCACACATCATGCATATATAAGAACTAATTTAAAACCCTAAAAGACCAAAAATTAACTTCGTTCAACTTCGTTAGCACCCAAAACCCATAAGAAACCATCACATAATGCCCACACCCAATTTCATAACTGACCCAAAAATTAACCATGTTTTGAATAGAAAAATCATCTCATGAAGACGAAACCATCAACAAATACCCACAATGATCTTCATTTATACCATATACCCAAAATACCAACATCCAATTTCAAAATTGACACAAAAATAAGCCATGAATTTTAGGAACAAAAATAATCACATATATAATAAATGTGATGAACGAAGAAGGTGCTGCTCATTGCCGTTGAAAGCAGTACAGTAACGAGAGAGGAACTCACTTGCGGTTACCACTTCGGTATTCAATCTTATTTTAGAAATGAAAAGGCCCAATCTTGGATCTTCAATCTTTGCGAGCAGTTGAACAAATTTCGCAATGCGCAAATGAGAGTATTTGGAGAAGAGAACTTGACTCTGTTCTAACCGTTGTAAAGAAGATTCATCGTAGACACGTCTTTCCTTATGGCATAACCCGAAAAGAGTTGTCTTAGTTTTTCTGCTTCGGTCAGTGACTAGTATGTCTTATTCAAACAATTTAGTGGTCGCCTTTGACTTATATAAAAATGGTCATAGGTTCATTTCCCTATGGTCAAGCTGTTTCACTCTTTAGCACAAGCGCTGAGCGGTAATAATTTCTTTAAAAAATTTGCTTTGTCTATCTCATTTGTTCCTATCATCAAGCCTTGTCCCATCATCAAGCCTTGTCCCATGCTACGTAGAGGAAAGCAATGGAAGAAGAGATGGTTGCGCTTCAAGTAAATAATATTTTGGAGTTATCAGAATTGCCAGCTGGAAAGCGGCCTATTAGATGTCAATGGGTGTATAAGTCAAGTTTCTTCCGGATGGTACTGTTGAGCGGGCACGATTGGTTTCCAAAGAGTACACTCACAGACTTTTGGAATTGACTACTCGATATTATCTCTTGTTGCTAAACTCAATTCATTGCGACTTATTATATCCATTACAGCAAATCAAAACTGGTCTCTATACCAATTAGACATAAAAAATGCATTTCTTTATGGAGACTCGCATGAAAAAGTATATATGGAGCAACCACCAGGATTTGTTGAAAAGGGGAGCAAGAAAACGGATGCAGCAATAAAAAAACTGCAGCTGAGATGAGAGCTGACATGCCATACCGGAGGAAGCCTTTCATTAAAGAGATTTTCCTGTTAGAGATAGGGGCTAGACCGAAGAGTCCCTGCGAAATAACTTGTTTCAATCGGTGAATTTTAAGCACGATCAAGAAGGGGAGACAATGAACTGACCCACTCTTCCTGTCTACTCTTTCTTCTGGTTGTAGGTCATAGCTTCGAGATCTCTGATCGGGCCTGGCATTGAGATCTTCCTTCTTTGTCGGCTAGTACGCAATTATCAACAGAAGTAAAGCAAGCTATCCAATAAGGTACTTAATTCAATCAAGCGGGCCGACAAGATTGACCTTTAACTATGAATTCAACCATGAAAATGAAAGGAGTCTTTCCAAAGCTCTAACGCATGCAATTGAACCAAGACTGGAATGAGCTTCTTCCAGCGCTTGATCTCTCCCTTGCTATGGGAATCATTCCATACTAACCTTTCAATGAACTTATGATAGTCTCTTCTGACCATTGTACGGATAAAAATGGGCTTCTCCCATTTAAAATCTCAGTTGGCACAATTTTGACTAAATCTATAACTGATGACTAACAGAACATGTAACAGAAGAAGATAAATATTCTGTAAATTCAAAAAAAAAATATGATAAAGGAGGTAACTGTAATTTTTAAAAATAAAGGGATTTAATGAGGGGTTTCACTATACCTCAAGGAGATAAAATGTTATTTAGCCTACATAAAATTACCTACAAAATAACTAGTAAGTATTACTTGCGAACATTTTCACGTTTTAGTATAAAAACCATAAGAAAAAATTGAAGTGCATGGAAACTAAAAAACAAACAATAATATGATAACATAGGTCTCACATTTAGTAGTCTATAAAGAAGGTCTTGAGTTATATGTAAAACCATATGATTCAAAAAAATAATATAAGTTAAAACACTTTTGGATGATGAGCACGAAAGTGTTATAAATGATAGCCCAAACTCAATATTATATAGATATTTAGTATTTTGAGTTGACTTAAACTTCCTAATTTGAGCGACGAACTCATAGTGTTACATACAATCTCTGTCAAATGCTTTATTTCTTCAAATGTCTTTTTGTTTCTACTGAGATTTTAGATTATAAATTACGAACTCTCTTTATTTCCTATCTCACACCGTAAGCTTTGGAAAGTTTGCTTTTGTTTATATGTGGCAACAAAACACACACACACACACACACACACACACACACACACACACATATATATATATATATATATATATATATATATATATATATATATATATATATATATAATCTTAAGAAAAGAGCTAATGTGTTATGATCCAACGCGATAGATTGTGGTACTTTAGTTGCGTGAGATTTAAATCAAGTAGTTGAATTTTTATGTCATTTTGATCTAGACAAAAAACTGTTTTAAAACAATAATTTTTTTCTAAAAGAAAATAATTGTTGTTCATTTTTTCATGGAAAAATAATTTTTGTTTGAGCAGTCATCCTTAGGAGAAAGAGGTGTGAATTGCAGTCATTGAGAATCTATAAATACAGATTCTGTAAAATACAAAAAAAACTAACTGTTTCTATTTAAAAGTCTTTTCAAAGTTTCCACATAAATTATTGTTGAATTTAAGAGAGGAAGTGAGACAATACAAAGAGAAGAATTGTATTGAATGGTGTGATTTACTTACAAAGGGAGCTATCCTATTTATATAAGCTAATAGGAGAAGTAAAGCTATACACAACCAATGTGGGATTATCTTATTTATACAAGCTAATAGGAGAAGCAAAGCTATACAAAACCAATGTGGGACTAAGCCCATATAATACATTAACATCCCCCCTCAAACTCAAGGCGGTAAGTGGGAGGTGAACTTGAGTTTGGAAACCAGAGAGTGAAAGCGTCCGGGTGGATGAGCCTTAGTAAAAATGTCAGCTGTCTGATCGGCTGAACTGACGGATTGTAGACGAACCGTATTCTGGAGAATGTGATCACGGATGAAGTGGATATCATTCTCGATGTGTTTTGTACGCTCGTGGAAGACATCATTGTGAGCGATCTGAATAGCACTTCTGTTGTCACAGTGTAGGATAGTGGCAGCAGGAGAAGAGATACCCATGTCAGCGAGTAGCCATCGAAGCTAGAGAAGTTCTTGAGTTGCATCAGCCATGGCACGATATTCAGCTTCGGTACTGGAGCGAGCAACCACAGTTTGTTTCTTACTACGCCAGGAAATGAGAGAATTGCCCAAAAAGAAACAGTAACCAGTGGTTGAACGTCTGTCGGTGGGGTCTCCGGCCCAATCGGCATCAGAATAGGCTTGTAAAACGGGGGCAGACTGTGCTGAGAAATGAAGCCCATGAAATAAAGTACCCTTGACGTACCTAAGAATGCGAAGAACAGTCGAGTAATGGGTGGTCCGAGGAGCGGACAAGAACCGACTGACCTGATGAACGGCATAGGCAATGTCAGGGCGAGTGCCTTTTGGTCTATATTTCTCGCTTATTTTCTCTCTGTTTCTCTCTTATCCTATTTTCTTTTCACCTTTCTCTTCAAAACCCTAGAATTTAAGATCCTTGATCGTTTTTTCGACAGCGTTCGAGATCAAAATCTTGCTTCAGTAACTGAAAATTTTGAGAAGGTTTTGGGTATTAAGGAACTTGATCGGTCAGATATTTTGGGAAATCTGGCTGATTAGGTTTAGCTGTGAAAGAAAAACCCAGAAATCTTTTGCTGCTCAAGTAAAAGCCCATAACCTTTTTCGGGTTTAAAAATTGTTGGGAATATTTTAGGAGGTGAGGAACAGAAAAAAAAATGGCAGAACAAGGTGGCTCGGAAGGGAGCCAGCCAGTGGATCTTTCCAAGCACCCCTCTGGCATTGTTCCCACCCTTCAGAACATTGTGTCCACGTCAGGGCGAATGCGAAGAACAGTTGAAAATATAAAAGATCGTTAGCTGTATATGTCAAATTTTGTTGTGTCTTGAAAACAAATTACATCAAACTCAATAACATTTGAGTAAGGCAAGTATAAGTTTAGATAAGAATAATTAAGTTCTAGAGAATCTAGACTAACCAAAATCATCCTCTACGCAGTATTAGCTTTTTGCAAATCCTTTTATCAAGCAACTATTTGGAATTAGCAATTCATTTACTTTGGGTATGATAATTGACACCCATGTGCACGTTTGCTTAATTGCTACTCCAGAAAAGTGCTCTATGATATCAATTTATATTGGGCTTGTTTAGAATAATTTAAAGTTGATTTTGAATCGGTGTTTAATTTTTAAAATTTATAAAATATTTAGTTAAATCAAATTACTTATTAATTGATAATTTAATTGTTAATTGATGATGTTTAACGAGATTGATTTAATTTAATTACTTTTTTTTATTTTTTTTTTATAGATTTTAAAAAATAAATATAAACTTAAAACCAACTTTCAGCTATCTACTGGAATACATATATATGAGGCTAATGATAGTATTTATCATTAAGAAATTTTATATAATTATGGAGTACTACATATAGAGAGTGAAAATATTTTTTTTCTCTAAATACTATGGAATTTGAAATTGCATTTACATGTATGAGGCTTTGGAGGGCTCAAATGAATTAAAAGTAGACAATAATATAAAGTTAATAGTATGTGCTCTAGGAACGGTTACCGTTTGATCAAAAAGCGAAATAAGAAAGGAAATAAACAAATAAATAAAGTTTGCAGTGATGTATTATGTGCTTGCTATTTGGTAGGATCATGATCTTAAATGGAGGGGATCATTGTCTTATTTGTTAAAGATGACATGGGCTGATTAAACGTTCAAGAAAATAAATAAATTGCTGAACACAAAAACAAGATGACAGTTGCGACATGTGGGTTTCCTAATCTTTGATTAGGATTCCAATTGAAAAGAATGTTTGTGAAAATGCTCATTAATGTAAAGTTTAATTTGAATTTACAAGTATATCTTTATACATAATATATATATATATTAATAAATGAAGAGCAAATTTAAATTTATTATAAATATAATTTTAAAATCTTAATGTATTTATCTGGTCATTTGTCAATTTGAAGTGTTCGAGAACTCATTCTTTAATTGCTTAAAAAATTCAGATGTATAAGAAGTTTTACAAAAATCACTTTAGGGGTTAGTAATATTTGGGATATATTTTTATAGGAAACAAATATTGGGTTTATCCATATGTAATAATTTTAAATCTTTTGATATATCTGGCCAAAAAAATCTTTTGACTATATAAGAGAGCGTGTTCCCCTGTTCATGCAACAGATTTATATACTGGCATACTACATTTTGCAACATGGATGATGTGACCAAAATAATATGATCCAATGAGAGTTGAACACATTGCCAACCACCTTTGGGCAGTGAAGTGACCTAACCTGCTTTGGTTATAGTAACGTGCACGCTACTGTAGTTCTGGATCCCTTGATGTGATTAATCAAGTAGAAGCCATCTTTTATGGACAAAGGTCATTCCCTGTAAGGCTCGAGACTCATAAGTCACATCTCAATAGAGTCTCACTTCGAAAGACAAGACAAAGAACTCACTAAAGTCTATATAAAGAAGTTCTCATCTTCAAGACAAAATGGGGCAAGATAAATAAAAGAGAAACATATAGTAAGAGGTAAAAATTAAAGAAAACTCCAAGTACATGGAAAAAACACATGAGGAACAAAGAGAATTATCCTAGTTATCTCATCCTCCTAAATATCCCTTCACCTCGACACAATCCTCATTTATACTTTCCTTTGAAAGCACCTACTGATTTAAGCGTCAGAGGGTCCTCCTCGGAGCATAACGCTCTGAGAGACTTCTTTTGCAGGTGTTTGAACACTTCAAGCTCAGAGGAAACATTCCATTTCCAAGCTCTTCCATCCAGGCCAACCTGAAACAACACCCCGTTGAAGGCCATCAAAGACCAGGTATCCCCTACAATATTTTTTTAGCTTCAACATATTGGCGCTGTCAATGGAAAAAAACAAATTTATCTCATGATGCCACCTAAAAGCCCTTAAATAGTCTCATCATACGATACCTGAAACTTTAACCTTAAGGTGCCCTATTCAAATCCATCGAAACCAAGAAGAACAACATGGCACCCTCTAAATAACACGCGGATGGACGCAACCCTAACCAAACCTTAGGGAATCATAAAATCCCCAAAGTTCACGAAGGGTGGAATCCATCCAGCCTCTTGATCACATATATGGCACTAAACTTGACTCGACCTGAACATATTCAAGACCACGACCAAAAGAGCCGGTACATTAACCATCCTCAAAGATCGAAAAGAAATAGTCATCTAGATGAGAAGAAATAGTCATTTCAGTTCGGATTGAGCATCAACACACCCCTCCTTGGAGAGGAAGGTGGACAAAGCCAAACCCATCACCTCCTGAACTCTCAAGCTCAACTCTCATCCGATTATGAAATGTTCCTAACCCTTAGTGAGGAGTAAAGAATAGTGAGCTGCTCAAGATCCTCTAGAAGCGAAAGTCAAGAACAAGTACATTTGACTTGCTTTAAGGACCAGCAACCACGAGCCCTCGAGAAAAATCAGGTCCTAAGATGATCCATTCATTCAAAAAATCAGACTGAGGCCCTAATAACCCCGAAGTGCCAAAAATCAAGCCATGTGTAGAAGAAGACCAATCGAGCAATGGAGACAAACAACTCTCCAAAGTACCCATGAACTCATAGAAAGATTTATATAAGCCATTATCTCATGCTCGGAAGAAAACGATACAAATCAGGACTTACTTTCACGCCCAAGATCGATCAAGCTCCATCAAGGTTCAGGATTGGCAATTCAAAGTTCACTCTCTTCGACAATGGTAGGATAAGAGGAGCAAAATCTAGGTATGTTCAGCTCTATCCAAAAGCTAACAAACCACCCTAAGAGCACCTCACCAACCAAGGGAAGAAGCTCAGCCAAAGAATAGATTTAGAGACCCTCATTGATGATCTTTAAGCCCAAGCTTCAGTCACCACTTACCCTACGAGTTCCCTAGCAACTCTCTTTAATTGGGCAAAGTAGATCCTAGCAGCCGAAGCAAGCTAAACCTTATAAGAAAAAAATTCAAAACATACTCAAGTATAGTTTGCTCGTCACCAAACACTTTGGGATTTACCAAAGAGAGGTAAAAGAGAAAGCAACTAAGTCAAGTTTAGCTTATCTAAAGTATACACACCTTAGAAGCGCATCAGCATAGAAAGGCCTTCACCTTGAGTAAAGGACTAAAGTAATATGCTCAAAATGAGTTCATGTAAAGATCCCACCTCATTCTACCTGAAATATAGGACCTTAAGAACCCGAAGCAAGAGACTTAAGCTCTATTGGATCGCTACTCTAGTCAGAACAAGAGGAAACAGGAAAAAAAACAGTTTTAACATTTGTAAAAATTCTTGTAAACTCTACTTAGTAGAAGTAGTAAAGATATAAAGGTGAAAAGGAATGAAATAAAAATACTTCATTGAAAAGAAAATATGTGTTTACAATGGTGGGCCCTAAGGCTAAAGGTATAAGAAGGAAAAAAGGAAAAAAAGAAAGCTAAGTCCTATGACTATGGCTCCTCATCCTCGACCTTCTCAATAGCCTTGGCTTCTATAGTCCTCTCCATGACCTCTACCACTTCAGCAATCTCCCCTTCTATATGTTTCTCAGAAGAATCAAGGATCTCCAAGCTGGCCTAATCAAGTTCAGGGCACTTCTTGGCACCTTTTACCTTAGCAGCAACGAAGCCCACTAAGTAGTACTCTAAGGCTCCTTCAGAAGATCCTTCCTGTAGCTTAGAGAACTAGGATACTTATCTGCAGCAGAGGTTTCGACCTGAACCAGTTGGGACCTTAGTTCTTTCTCGATATTCTGAATATGAACCACCTCGGCACTAAGACAACTCTCAACCTCATGAATTCGGGAAATTTTAGAACCAAGTTGACTCTCGATATCTTGAAGTTTTACTGTTTCAGCCTTCAAAGACGCCACTTCCTCCACGATAGATAGATGGTCGACATTGAAAATAGCCAGAGAAGGTAGGAACTTCTCCCTCTCGAGCTTTAGATTGTTAACTCGACTAGAGAAGGCATCCATCTGAAATTTTCCCTCCTCCAACTGTTTTACAAGATCCGAATCACTTTGTCTTATTCCAGAAATGGTATCATCTATAGACTGGACAGAGTGGCTTAAGAAAAAACCATATATGCCATTCTACACCAAAAGCAAATCACTTAGAAAAAGTTAAGGAAAACACAAATCAGAAGACCTAGAGAAAAGATCTTTACCTTGTAACAGTGGTCTAAAGCATTGACCATCAGCTGATGAGAGGTCATGGGCCTCATCGAATCAGCATCAGTAGGAAGAGCAGAGCCTCCCAACAGTTGACGTACAATATCTACACCGTCGAAAGTTGAGTCTGTGTGCTTTATCTGCCAGTTTGGACGGTAAGTCTTGAAACTAGAGTCCCCAAGAGCAGAAGAAGAAACTTCAAGGATAGAAGTTGAGTCCTCTAGAGTAGTAGAGAAACCCCCGAGAACAGGAGTGGCGTTTTCAAGGGTTGTGGGTACCGAGCTAAAGAGAAGGACAACAAGTACAACCTCAGGGGAGAGAACCCCCTCATCATCGGTCTCTAACTCAATCCTTTAAGAAACCTCAGTTTCTTGAACCAGGTCCTCGGTTTTTTCTCTTCAGTAGCAGGAACCTCAAATTCTTATCCCTCAGCTCATTAGTCCTTAATCTGTTGAACCTCAACTAGCTGCACTGCGATCCCCTTAACTTCAGGTCATTTCACCTCAACTAGTTGGGTCAAAAGACCCTCTATCCTCACCCTTTTCCTTCCAGACTGGTTATCAGAAGAAGACTTGAAAATCTTCGCCCTCTTCTTCTCTCGGGCCATCATAGAGACTTCAGCTTAGCTGAATATGGTGTTTTCTACAAAAGAAAGATCAGATTACCAGAAATATACCAATAAAGATAATGAAGAAAAAAGAAAAACTTCATAAACAACTCTTCATTACCACTAGGAGAGCTAGGAAGGTGTAAACTAAGCTAGTGGGCCCTCAACTACGACTCGTTCATATAGTTTTTATCAGACATTCTAGCCCTTCCTTTTAAGACCTTACCGATCGCCCATTTTTCCTCACTATCCAAGAAAGGTTCCTTTTGATTAGGTATCTCCTCGGAGTTCTACTCCAGTAAAACCTGATGAGATTCTAGCCCCTTTACAAAGTAGAACCATTCCTTCTAGCTCTTAATCAGGGAATGAGTATTTAAAATCGTCCTTTCGCTCCTTGGGTAGGAGTTGAGCCACCCGTTGTCAGTATGTTTTTTTAGGGTGTAGACCCACCTAAACATTTGCACCTTAGATTTCACGTCTCCCTTGCTGAACACAACATACTTCTTCAAAGCCAACATAAATCCCACAACGCACCTCATCCCGTTGGGGAAAGCTGAATAGTGCAGATAGCATAATAATTTATGATCTCCCTAACATCAGGATCGACAAGGAATTTTAACTCCGCCTTCAGGTGGTCAAGATAGTAGTAGAGAGTGTACGATGCCTTGTCCCTCAAGACAGTGCATGCCCTATTGTCAGGACCAAGATGCCTAACTCTCCACTTAGAGGGAAGAGAAAACCTAGTGGGTGTAGACTCTAAGTCATTTTTCAAGAACTGATTGGGGATTCTCCTAGCCTAGAAAACCCGACTAGTACAGACTACCATTCCCCCACTTTCAAGATAAACCTCTCTGCTCTTAGTCTTTACTTTCTTAGACCTACTAGTCTTAAAAGTAGACATGGCGTGATAGCAAAAAAGAAGTGGGGAGAAGAAAACTTACCAAAATAGAAAAGAGAAATCTGGAAGCTTGAAGAGACTTGAAAAGAAAAAGAAGACTCTCATAGAACTCTAAAGAGTACAAGAGACTTGGAGCTCTGAGAGATGGAAAACAACCAAAATGAAGGAAATAAGAAAAAAGTAAGAAGCAAGGGGTCCTTTAAATAGCCTTTGAAAAGTGAACCGTTGTAATGTCGCGTGACTAATGTGCCCTTTATGCTGACAAAAAAGTGCTTCAGGTAGTTGAAATGTTCACTCGATCATTAAATGTGACAGCTTATAAAGGCACATCAGGGATTGAAACGTCCCATCACAAAGGTACAGGTTCAGAAACATCAATCGAATATTTCGGGTAGGCCTAACGAGCCCAAGCTCAAAGAACAATATGTAAAAAAATTCCAATTTCAAATTATACGAAGCTGCATAACTCCATCAAAGCCTAAGCATAGCTCATCTTCAAGAGCTGACTACAGTAAACAATTCTTCCCAAAGTGGAACTAGACACTTCCAAAGATGCACAGTTCCATCACAATCAAACAGGAATTACAAATTTAGTCATATTGCTCCTCTTCAAGAGTTGATCATAGTTAACAATTCCTCCCAACATGGAACTAGGCGCTTCCGAAGTAATACAGTTCAACCTCGGTTAAACAAGAGTCATATCGCTCATCTTCAGTAGTTAACCATAGTTAATAATTCTTCTGGACATGAAACTATGCGCTTTCAAAGTTGTGCAGTTCCACCCCGGTCAAACAGGAATTATGACTTTAGTCACATCGATTCTCTTTTAAAGCTGACTACAGTCAACAATTCCTCCTGACGTGGAACTAGGCGCTTTTAAAGCCGTACAATTTCACCTTGGTCAAACAAGAATTATGACTTTAGTCACACCGCTCCTTTTTGGGAGTTGACCACTATTAACAATTTCTCCCAACGTGGAACTAGGCACTTCTGAAGCTATACAGTTCAATTTCGATTAAAAAGAATTATCACAAAAGGTTTGAAGGTTTGTGTCTTAGGATTCCTACCGTAGTGGAGTAGTGACTCTAGCCAGATAGTTCATGTTGAAGTAGACTATAATCCTTAAGCCTCATATCACTCGAGCAAAAAAAGGAATTACAGCTCTAGTTATACCTCCACTAGCAAGGAATTAAAACCCTTGCCAAACGAACCCCTAGAGAAGAAGCTGTAGCAAACAATCCCACTCCAACTCATGAAGAAACCAAGGTTCGTGTCCTACGATTCCTACCACAGTGGAGCAGTGACTCCAGCTATACAGTTCCCACTAAAGTAAAAAACCTTTAAGCCTCACAAATCATTCGAGCAAAAGAAAAACAATGGCTCCAGTTATGCTTCTACCAGGATAGAATCCAGTCCACGAATTGAAAACTATTCAAGATAAAAACGGACAAACATCAAAGTGCTTCAACAAAATAGCCTCGGCTAAAGGTATAACTCTAGTTATATGAGAAAATCTAGTTTCAGTTGCAAAAACTCCACCTTGGATCAATAAAAATCCAGGCCACAACCAACTGAATTATCCTCAAAGCTAAGGATAAAGGCTTCTACAACTGCAAAATCCTACCTCTGGTCAGTCAGAAGTTACGACTTTAATCATGTGAATGTCCCCTCCAAACAAGAGCAAAATTCGTTGAAGCTACTAAAGTCTCATCGAGGCAAAAGAGATAATGACTCTAGTTGAGTTACGTGTACTGACTATAGTAAATAAAAACCTTCCCTATATAGAAGAAAAGACTTTAGAAGACCAATAAAATCCTCTTCGCCTCAGACAAACATCAAACACTCAACTTCTATTATGTGAGAACTAAGGCTCAAGTCATATAGTCCTCACCAATGAAGTGTTGAAGTGCCAGTTGTAAAATCCATTACAAAACAAAGCTTCAAGTTGAGGTGCCAACCTTAACTCTATACAGACAATAAAGAAAAAATTCTCCCTCAAGGAATCTCTTCAGATCCCTTAGGGAATTAGGGCATATAATATGTCGAAAATATTATGACCCAATGAGAGTCAAACACGTGGCCAGCTACCCTGAATAGTGAAGTGACTTGACCTGCTCTGGCTATATTAATGCGCACACTATCGTGGTTTTGGATGCCTTGATGTGATAACTCAAGCAGAAGTCATCTTTACAGAAAAAAACCATTCCCTTTAAGGCTCAAGGCTTAGAAGTCACTTCTCAACAGTGTCTCACTTCGGAAGGCCACACAAGGAACTCACCAATGTCTATGTAAAGAAGTTCCTATCTTTAAGACAAAAAGGGGGAAAGATAAATAAAAGAGAAACATACAATAAGAGGTAAAAACCAAACAAAAATCCAAGTACATGGAGAAAACAAACAGGGAACAAAGAGAATTATTCTAGTTCTCTCCTCCTCCCAAATATTCCTTCACCTCAATATAATTTTCCTTTCTACTCTACTTTGCAAACTCCAACTAATTTAAGCGTCGGAGTGTAATGTTCCGGGAGACTTGTTTTGCAAGTGTTTGAATACTTCAAGCCTAGAGAAAACATTCTCTTCCCAAGCTCTTCCATCAAGGCCAACCTCAAACAACACCCCGTTGAAGGCCATCAAAGATGGTGTATCCCCTACAATCTGTTTTTGGAATCAACAATAGATAATTAGTATTTTTCTTAAATAATATAAGTATATGTGTACATATTTATTTATGATTTTTATTGAAGAAGTTGGATCTAGTATTACACTATTCATTTCGCTAAACAGATGGGGTTGAGGGTGAGATTGTGCCAGGGATTCTTCTTCAACTGATCATGGTCTTCTTCGTTTTTGTCCAATTGATAGTGAGATTATAAAAGATAACCATAAAAATTAAAATTTGTCTTAAACAAATTAGAAGAGTTCATCATGTTTACAACAATTTATTTTTTGGTTTATGTTTATTATATACAAAAACTAACTTCAACATGACAACTCCTATAAAAAAAGTTTATGAAATGGATGTTTCTAAAAATTTGAATTTTATCTCAAAAAAACTGTTTCCGTTGTTATTTTATCAAACATTAAACAATTTATAGTTCCATTGTTGTTTTACTACAAAGTATTTCACAAATCACACACTAAACCAGACTTTATATCTACTACTAAGATAGAAGAGAATAATTAAAGTGATTTAATGTTTTTAACATTTAGAGACTTTTTCTGATATCAGACCAATCGATGGTTGGGAAAGTGCAACTTTGATACTACTGAAAAGAACTCAACGAGATCTACAATCCAGCATCTGGTTCACCATCTTCCATCCCATCGACTGCCCTTATGCACCACTCGTGTGAATTGAGAAGGGTTGACTTTTGATCTATTTTTTTCCGATGAGTATTACTAGAAATCTCCTACAGCTCTAAGCCAGTTTTTGTAAGAGAAAGTGAACCATGGGAGAAGTACCGTGAGATACGGCCTAGAGATTCAGCATGTACCCCCGGTAACAAGTCATGTGTGGGAGACATCTATGGTCATTGTTTTACCTTTTTTTTTTTGGAAAATATGATTTTTCTTATAAAAAAATTCTATTTTGCTATGTAGCAAAAGGATAATTTGGTAAAAAAATTTTGATTCAATCTAAGACCTTAATTTAAATTTTAGATGAATTGAACACTCTTCTAACTATGAACTAGATCCAAATAGAGAAAATTCCAAATCATGGAACATAGATAGGGGAAGAAATGGTCAAGGAAAGAAATTAGTTTAGAAAAATCCTTCTCAATGAGATTGCTAGAAACTTTTCCTTACGGATGTTAACTCCTTTTTATATATATGATTATATGAAGTCAACCAATGAAAAGTCTATTTTTTTTAAAAACAAATTGAGGTCTTTTTTCTAGGGTTAGAAGAATGTTGAGATATGAATTATGATGTTATCTTTTTCTCACTTGAGGATAGGGATATTGAGTTGTTACTGCTAGTGGTTGTGCCATTAATTTACTTTTTGTATTTGTAGCCTGGTGATAACGCTCAAACTAACACGCGATTATTGTGTATAGTTGAGGTGTCGATCCCACGAGGAAAGCGAACTACAAGGGAAAGTGTAAATCTTAACACTAAACGATAAAGTTCAAATTAGAAAATCTAAGTTTTACAAATGAAATTAAATAAGAGAGTTGTGAAAATATAATGAAGAATTCAATAAAGAAATAACAAGGTTCCAGGAATCCTTCCTAAGTTCATTTCCTTATTCCCATCTTGAATCAAATATTTTATCTCAATTACTAGTTTCACATCCCAAACCAGCAATTGGTAAATATTCAATCAAAGCACATAAATACCCTAATGTAATTGCCATAAATTACTCCTTAATTCCAATTCAAACACACAAGATCTATCTTATAAATTATCAAGAAGCGACAATATATTTCAATAATAATATTGCAGTAATGGACAAACCTATAAGATAGATCTACCGAAATCAATTGCATCTAACAACTTTGACATAAGAAAAGCTTGATTAGACTTATATGGAGAAGAAGAATTTAATCACCGGATTAAGAAGATCTAAGAGAAGAAGAACATGAATTGTAGTTGTCACATGAATTCAAATCCTTCTTATTTAATCAAAGAGTAAATCATAAACAATGTTTAACAATCAATCCATACAACTGAATCAAAGATATAAATAAGAACAACTAAACCTAGAAACTCATCCTTTTGCCTTTCTTGGAGTTTAGTTGGACATGAAGTTCATCCTTGATCACCTTGAAGAAGAAGAAGATGGAAGCTCTCTTCAAAAACTCTTGTCCCCTGTTCTCTGAGTCTAAATTCCTATATATAGCAGTATGGAGATCGCTTTGTAGACAGAAAAGTCACCTTAGGGTTTCTGTTTAGGCCATGTGCTTCTGCTGCTGTCCAGGCCCGGTTCTGCCTGACCTTTGTCTACTAAACTGCCATAACTTTCTCTAGAAAAATAATATTTATGAGCCATAAAATTCTCCATAAAATAGGCATATGGATCTTTCCAAGCATACATGGCTCATCTCCTGGTTCTTCCTTAATCAATACAGTTTAATCCGCAAAATGATTGATTTGTCACGTTGAAATCACGCACAGCCTGACCTTTGTCTACTAAAACTGCCATAACTTTCTCTAGAAAAATCATATTTATGAGCCGTAAAATTCTCTAGAAAATAGACATCCGGATCTTTCCAAGAATATATGGCTTATCTCCTGGTTCTTCATGAATCAATAAATTTTAATCCACAAAAATGACTTATCTGTACAAGCAATTCTAAAAATTTAGTGAAACTCCTTTCCAAATGCTTGTGAACATGCATAGAATCTTCATGCTTTAATCAACGTTAGCTTTTCCATCTATTTTAAACCCAAAATACCTGAAAATGCATCGAAATAAATCAATATACCAAGAATGACACTTAAGAATTATTAAGGCATAAATGTGTAATCCAGCCCTAAATCAACCCTAAATACTAACAAATAAACTCTATTAAGATGCATTTTCTGAATCTCATCATAATCCCCAATTAGCTTATTGGTAGTCCCCAGCAATTCATGTGAAATAAAAATGAAATAAATTCTATACTAGAAATCAAAACAAAACCCAAAATCCTAAAAACAAAACAAAGCAATGTTAGTGTTAATCCAAGAGTAATTCAACTTTTTGTCTAAAAAATTGCACATAACACACAACATATAGAATCGTTAAATACCACCTAAGTCCAAAAATAATCCAAACATCAACCTCATATTCTTAATCGACTCTTAGACATCCATCTTACCATAAACCATTAATCCAAATACTTGGATGATTTTATGCACAACATTCATAAATACAAGTCTTGGGCTCTAAAAACATATTAAATTGCGTGACATCAATCACAAATCAAACTCTATAGGCTCACTTTTCAAATCACTCTCCACTAATGTAGAAAAATCACATTACATCGGATCACTAGGTCTTTAATAGGCTTGTAACATTAGGCTAAGGTAAAGGTCAAGAAAGAACGGGAAGGATTAAACAAGTAAAAGAACTCAGTCTCTTAATTTTAAACACAACCTTTTTAAGCACTAAATAACCTTACTTCAACACCCAACTCATTAAACCATTTTTTGAGCATTTCTCTCAATAATTCAACACTTTTTTTTATTCTTCTTTTCTAGCACATAACCATTCATATCTGTTTTCATTCTTTACTCTTTTCCACAATCCCCAACCTCCTTTAATGTACTTGCGTTATGGTAGCAATATTTTTTCATATTTCCACCCTTACTCCTCTTAAGTGCTTCTCAACAAATGTGTATAAACTAAGTTCTCTTAAAAGGAAGGTAAGGATAAAATATTTTTAAGCTCATTAAAGTAAGTAAATGGGCTATCAAAAGAAATAAGACTAATTTTTTTTATTAAAAAAAAGCTCAAACAGGTAACTAGAGATAAATATAACAAAGGTAAGCTTGAAAGGCTCAAATGGTCCAAAAATGGCCTACATCATATCTTAAGTAGTGTGCATTCTAGGATTTCAGCTCAAGTGATTATCAAATAAGTTCTAGAGTTTGTCGAGACTACAAAAGTATTCACAAAACATTCGCACAGAAAACTTCTATAAATGTTTTAGATTAGTCATGCATTCTTGCTGCAAACCAGAGTCTCAAACTAAATGAAGATCGACATTTAAAATTATTCTCAAACCGAAGCAAGATTTAACTTCTTCTAAAAGCTATATGCTATCTCAATTATAATCATGTCATTGACATGTAAATTAACTCCAAAACTAACACAAAACATATTAAAAACAAACAAAACTAAACCTAATTTATAAAAATTTTCAATTTTCCAAGAAATTTTTTTTTTCTAACAATTTATCCTAACAAACGAATTAAAACAAAAAAAGGAAAGTGACACCAAACAATTCAATGGTATGAAATAGGAAATGTGTTTTCTCCACCCCCTAACCTAAGACTTGCATTGTCCCCAATATGAAAGAAAAAAGTCGAGAGAAAGAAAGAGAAAAAAGTAAAGAAAACTAAATAAATAAATAAAAATGAAAAAAACTAAAACTAATGTACAATGGAACAAAAGTACTCGATTAAGAAGGATAAACCGGGGGCACTAAAGAGATCTCTTCCAGCCTATCTTCAACACATTCATGTTCCAAGTAGAGCTTCAACCTTTGGCCATTAACTCGAAATGCATGACCGTCGGAGGGATCTTCAACTTCTACCACTCCATTTGAAAAAACACTCTTCATAACATAAGGTCCCTTCTATCGTGATTGCAATTTTCCCGGATGGAAGTGTAACTGAGAATCATAAAGAAAAACTCAATTACCTTGTTCAAAATTTTGCAAGAGTATTTTATGATCATGTACCGCTTTCATTCTTGACTTTAAGTCCTTAGCATTATCATATGCATCATCCGTAAACTCTGCAAGTTCACAAAGTTACATTTTCCTCTCCTCACCGGAAATCTTCAAGTCATAATTAAAATTTCGAATAGCCCAATATGCTCTATGCTCAAGTTCTACCGGTAAGTGACATGCTTTGCCGAATACCAACCGATAAGGAGATGCACCAAGAACCATCTTGTATGTTGTCTAGTATGCCCAAAGTGCATTGATAAGTGCTTAAATATTCATATTTAAGCCCCTTAATTTACATTTGTTAAGATCCTAGTTTGTGTTATTTCATTCTATTTTATTTCCTTTTTGTGTTTTCTGTGTTTTTATAGGTTTTTGGAGAAAATGGAGCATTATGGAATTATCTGGCTTAAAGAGCAAATCTGGAAAAGCTGGAGTCTGCCTAGTGCGATCGAGTACAACAGTGCTCAAGCGCCCAAGCCAAGGATCGAGCGCACCTGCGCTCGTTCAAGAAAGAAGAAGGCTCAAGCGCACATGCGCTCGAGCACACCATTCTGTGATCGAGCGCACACGTGCATCAATGAAGATTAAGACAGTTGTTCATATTTTGGAAATAAATGTAGGGTTTTGTTTTACGAGTTTTAGGGTTTCCAGATGTTCTTAAACTCTATAAGTAGGCTTGTAAACACAAAAATAGGGGGAAGGAGAGATTTTGGAGAAGAATTGATGGCTCTTCTAGGAAGTATTTTCGGGTTTATTCTTCTCCTTCCATTTTATTTTATGAAGATGTTTAACATCAAACTCATCTGTAACTAAATTACTAGCAGGGCTCGATTGAAGCCCTGATTATACTTTTCCATAATTCAATATTGTTGCCTTTGTGATAGTTATCTTATGATGCTTAACTTGATTAATGCCTGTTTTCTTGAATTCCCCATATGTGTTTGCCTGATCAATATATGCATGTGGTATGGATTAGTTAATTAAATCAATTTGGATGACCGAGTTCTGGGTTTAATAATAGTAACAAAAAAAATCCATGTCAGGTTCTTAGGTTAATCAACATGGGAAACCGGGAGTATATAACATGCCCTAGGTCCCGTGTGTTTGTCGATTTTCACAGATATTAGGCTCTCTTAAAGAACAACTTAGTATACACCATGTTAAATCCTTTAAGAAAGAAAAGAGTTAGAATATACACCATGCCTAATTCATTGTTTAGGGAAATTGATAAGTGCTTAAATAGTCATATTTAAGCCCCTTAATTTACACTTGTTAGGCTCTTTATTTATCTATTTATTTGGATTCTACTTCACTTTCGTGTTTCATATGTTTTTCACATGACTTGGACAAAAAGATGATAAATTGAAGTTTTTAGAAGCAAAAGTCAAGTTATGCCATCCAGCTAGGTGTGCTCGAGTGCACCTCCCCTTGAGATCGAGCGCACTTGAAGAAGGCTCAAGCGCACACATGCGCTCAAGCCAGAGGCGGCAGAGCCAGATATGGAAAGAAGAGTCCATGCTCCAAATAGGAAATTAGGGTTTTGGGACACCATAAGGACCCTATAAAACACATAAACCATACATTTTGTTTGAGATTCGAAATAGAGAGCTTAGGAGAGGAATTGACGACTCGTCTCCCGAGTCTTCTTCAGTTTTAGTTTTATGTTTTTTTTTTTCATTATGTTTAGAATGTTTAGTTTAACTAGCATGTGTAACTAAACTCCTATAGGGCTCGATTGAAGCCCTAGTTATGCTTTTCCACATGTTTATTCATTGATTATCTTTGCTACAGCCTTGTTAGAATGTTTAACTTGATTAATGTCTGTTTGTATTTAAATTCCTCGTATGTGTGTGCCTGCTCAACGTATGCATGTGGTATGGATAAGTTAGTTGAATCAATTTGGATGACTGAGTCCTGGGTTCGACATTAGTAACAAGGGATATCCACCCAGATTCCTGGGTTAATCAACATGGGAAACCAGGAGCGGACCAAGCCCTAAGTCTCGTGTGGTTGTCGATCTCCACAGCCCCCATGCTCTCTTAAGGAACAACTCAGTATACACCCATGTTGAATCCCTTAAAAGAGAAAAGAGTTAGAGTATACACCATACCTAACTCATTACATAGGGAGATCAATAGCCTAAGGTGTGGACCAAGCCCTTAGGTTGGCAACCATTAAATATTCATGATAAGGCTAGAGCATTGACACCTTACTTAGTGGGAAAGTATAATTAGTGGTGGATATTGTAGTCCTATGTTCTCATTATTGTTGTTTACTCACAATCAACAGTTATTTCTCTTTTTACTTTGAAGAAATTAATTCTAAATTGAAGTTCACCAATCCCTGTGGAAAATGATCTCGCACTTGCACACTATGCTACTATTGACCTTGTGCACTTGCAAGTAAAACTAGGACGGTTATTCGTGTATTTATTTAGGTAGATAATCGTCATAACAAGTTTTTGGCGCCGTTGCCGGGGATTGCACTAAATTTCTTTTTAGAATTAAATTTTCATTTAGTTTAAATATTGTTATTTCCTTTTTATTTTATTCCATTCTTAATTATTGTGTTTATCTTATTTTTTTCGTTTCATTAAAACCCTAATCAATTTCCTTTTTTTCTCTATTTTAGGTACTCCAAGAGAGCTTTCTGTGCCACTTGCGATCGAGTGCACCCTTCTGTGCGATCGAGCGCAATTGAGGCAGAAAGTCATCCGAGCAGCAGTATTTGACTGCTGCACTTTCGTAACTATCACCGATTCATGCACGGACGTCGATCCAAGCATCCGAAATTCCTTCCCCTTGATCCCGAGCTAGAGAGGACTATCTGACAAAGGTTTAGAGATAACTCGAAAGAGGTAGAAGGAGGAATCGAGGAAGAGATACCAATGGCAGAACAGATAGCCGAGCAGCAACCACCTGAGCGGAGGCCGATGAAGCAATCCTTTATCCCACAGAACCTTGCTCAGCCATCATGTATTGCATATCAACCTGAGGTTAAAAGAAAATGTTACATATCTCCGCAAATATTAAGTGTTGTGACTCACTTTAGGGGTGCACCTAGTGAGGATCCACAATTGCACCTTTGAGAGTTCTTCGATCTTTGCAAGTTCCAGCACATCCAAGGCCTAGACCAAGAAGGAATAAGGTTAATTCTTTTCCCTTTTTCCTTGAAAGATAATGCTAAATTATGGTATAATTCTTTGCTTGCAGTTTCCATCCACACTTGGGAGGAGTTGGCTAGCAAATTTCTAAGGAAGTTCTTCCCAGCCCAAAAGACGAGGAAAATGAGGAAGGAAATTCAATCCTGCTAATAAAAGGATGGATAATCTATTCTTCGAGGTCTGGGGACACTTCAATGAACTACTAATCAAGTGCCCACACCACAACCTACCCCAAGACGAACTGGTACAAGTTTTCTATGAAGGTTTGAGTGATACTAACAAAAATATTGTTGATTCAGGTTGTGGAGGAGTGCTGATGGAAAAGAGCAGCGAAGAAGCGATGGAACTCTTCGAAACCCTAAGTGAACACACGCAGTAGTTCTCCTCTCGAGGTAGACATATAACCAAGAGTAAGGGTATGTATGAGGTAAGCCTGAATGGAGGATCATCTCCTCAAATAGCTGCTGTGGAGAGAAAACTTGATCTATTAGTTAAAGCTGATGAGTGAAAAATATTGCATATTTTGGCCACTTAATTTACATTTATTAGCTTAGGAATTTGTTACTTTGAGTTGTTTTCATTATTTTTTAGGTTTACAAGCACTGGGAAAGGAGTTTCACTAAAATTGCCAGAATTGCCCGTACAGATCAATCATCTTTGAAAATTAAACTATATTGATTCAAGAAGAACCAGGATATGAGCCATATATGCTTAGAAATATCCAGAAGTCTATTTTCTGGAGAATTTTATGGCTCGTAAAAATGATTTTTCTACAGAAAGTTATGGTCGTTTTAGTAGACAAAAGGTCAAGCTGTGCAGCCTGTGCGGGATTTCAGCATGAACAGAAGTTTTGAAAGGCATGTGAAGACTTAAATCCCACATCCCATATCGGTTGGAAACACATTTCTATATCCCACATCCCACATCGGATTGGAAACATATTGCACTTGTGGTATTTGCCTATATAAGACACACTCCACTTCATCATTCAGTGTACAATTCCTGAGCCACTTTGGTGTTTACCGGTGGACGTCCGCTAGCATTCTGGTGGATCCTGAAGGCATTGCTACCATGAGGGGAAGCGCCGCCCGTCAGCGAGTGGAATTTCTCCCATGTAAAGTTGTTTATTTATTTCTTTATATACAGTTGTTTTAGTTTAAATGTTTAGCACTTTTTATTATAGTTTTATAGTTATGAGTGGCTAGATTTTTCAGCTAAGGTTGAAGATGAAGCCCCGCCGTTGTTTGGCGTAGTAGTTCAGATTTGCTTGTACAAATCTGACAATTTTTAGTATAAATGTTCTGTCAATTATTTGAGTTAATCTTATAATTGATTGCGTTTAAATTGTCTTTTGGATATTCCTTGTGTTTCATCTGATGGATACATTGAATGCTTTTCGATTAAATTAGATTTCCTTTGTGATTTGTTAAGAGCAGATACATTGGATACTTTTGGTTTAGTTGGGATATTCTTTGTTTTTTTTGTCTTATAGTTGGATTCATGGAATGTTTTGATAGGCTATATTTTTAGAACATATATGCTTAAACTTTGGTGGAGTGGATTCAGAAACCTTAGTGTTTTTATTATTAGTTTTTAAAATCAATTTAGTTTAGTTTGAATTTGTTTTCCAAGATATCATTCAAAATTCGGAACTAGGTTAAAATAAATTTAGTTTAGATAAAATTTTATTTTCACAACACAATTCCCTGTGGATTTGACCTCGCACTTGCACAACGCTATACTGCAAAAGACTCGTGCGCTTGCGAGTAAATTAAAACTCACAACAAAAGCCATGGCCGCTCAAAACACCTCAACTAACCCACAAGCTACACCACTCCAGGTATGTGCCATCTGCTCACAATTTGATCATAATGCTGATACATGTCCCTTGTATTCATCTGCAGATCATGAGCAAGCCAACTTTGTGGGACCAAATAATTATTCACCGAAGAACAACACCTATGCAAACACCTATAACCCTGGCTGGCGGAATCACCCAAATTTCTCATTTAGCAACAATCAAAACAATCAAGGGCAGCAAAGACACTTCCAACCAGCAGCCCAACCTGCTCCTTAACCAAGGAATAATGACCTCGAAAGTCTTATGAGGCAACTAGCGTCTCAGCAGCAACAAATCTTGAATAAACACGAACAATTCATGGAAGAGTCAAGGCAATTTCAGACTGAAATGAGGCAAATCACTGCAAAACATGATCAAGCCAATCAAAGTCTAGAGGTACAAATGGGACAATTGGCCAAGGAATTGAGTACCAGAAAGCAAGGAGAGCTCCCAGCCCAGCCACTATCTAATCCAAGAGGACACCAACAACTAAATGCTATAACAACCTTAAGAAGTGGTAAGATCATCGGCACCAATGAGCCTACACAAGCATCTCCAAACCACACCTCCACATCTAAGGTAAGAGAGATGGAAAAGGTAAATATACTTCCACCCTTCCCTTAAAGGTTAGTGACGCCTAAAAAGGAAACTAAAATGATCGACATTTTCGAAACTTTGAAAAAGGTAGAAAACAATATTCCTTTATTAGATGCAATAAGACAACTTCCTACTTATGCTAAGTTTTTAAAAGATTGTTGCACTAACAAATGAAAATTTTCAGGAACATGAGACAGTAGCCTTGACAAAAGAGGTGAGTGCTATACTATTAAGAAAACTACCACCTAAACTAAAAGATTCGGGTAGTTTTACTATTCCTTGCAGGCTAGGTGACTAGCTTTTCAAGCATGCATTATTGGACCTAGGAGCGAGTGTCAATTTGTTACCTTACAGTGTATTCGAGACACTAGGTTTGGGGGAACTCCAACCAACCTCCATTACTTTGCAATTGGCTGATAGAAGCATCAAACGATCGAGAGGTATCCTTGAGGATGTTTTGGTAAGAGTAAGTAAATTTAATTTACCTGCTGATTTTATTGTGTTAGACATGAAGGAATGCCATATGCCTGTACCACTCCCTATCATCTTAGGGAGACCATTTATGATCACTACTAACACAAACATTAATGTGAAAAGGGGAATTGTCACTATGAGAGTAAATGATGAAGAGGTAGAATTTAAAATATTTAATACACTGGACTCCACTAAAACTAATGATGAGTATAATAATGTGAGCTTCATGCAAGGTATTGGTGAGAAAATTTCTAAGGTCCATTACACTGTTCCATTGGAGACCATCCCCAACCATGCTAACACGAGATTGGATATTGGACCAGAGGATAATGTGATTAAAGATATCAAGGGAGCTGTGCACACCATCAAGAGCACACCTAAGCCTCCAAGTGAGTATACTCCTCGAGCTAAAAATCGTGCACTTACTAATACCACTTTTCCTTATTTTATTGACCAGGCACCAAACTTGGAGACAAAGCAGCTGTCGACGGCTCTGGAACCACCTGATGGGGGCCCTAAGTGCCTCCTTCAAAGGACATAACCTTGAAGCTACCATAAAGAGCACTTGAGTAATTCCACTTGCATAACTTATACCTCAAGTGCCTCTATCAAGGTTAGTGGTACTGAATGCCATTAAATTACGGTATGATTGTATCGTTCTAATTTTGTTTTTGGTAAGTTTTAAATACGCCGTACATACTGCATTGCGCTCGAGCGCACCATTCATTAGCTTGAGCGCACATCCCCTACACCTCAGTGTGCACAAGCGCATTACCCTACGCACTTGCGCATCATGCGATCGAGTGCACTTCACAAATGCGCTCGAGCGCACTCGGGGCAGAGAAGTCACATGCATATTATAAACAGTTTCCCTCTTCATCGATCATTTATGCTCAATCGCACCTCTGATATCTCTCTCTCGCACTCACCATCTCACACAGCAAAACCTTACCCTCAATCCTCATCTGGCACTCCACACCACTACCACCTCGCCATATAACCAAGCTCACCACCAGGCCAATACATTTTCTTTCTCCCTTGCACATGCACTACCCTCCTAAGCACACAAGGTACACACATGTTTTTTTGAGATACTTACACACGCACACGGTTCTTAATCTTGAGTTTACATATTCATATATGTTTATCTTATGTGTTGATTGGGTATTTTTACATTTGCAGGAGGTTGGGATCAAGTGTGTATTAATTCTACAGCTTCTGGTTTTTGGTGCGCATAATGTATTCGACCTATTGCCTGACTGAGTGCGATTGAGCGCACTTGAATCTGTGTGATCGAGCGCACAAGCAGCTGCACACGAGCGCAATCACACCAGAAGCAACACTATTTTTCCAGAACACATGGCTTCCACATCCTGAGCTTCTAATAGCCGCCACCAGGCATCCCGGCCCAGTTTCTAACAACATGAAATACTGTTTGAGACCACATTCAATGTAGATGTGGACTTAAAAGGTTTGGACGCCACAAAATGGGTGGTCTGAGAGTTCAAGAGCCGGGGTCTCAAGATGTTGTTCAAGCCGGTTTGTGCGACGACATACACTCGGTTCGTGGTAAACTTTTATGAAAACCTCACCTATGACTACACCAGGCCAGATGTCTTATCTTCTTCAGTCCAGGGCAGATTCATAGAGCTGACCACCGCTGACATAGCCGACTCTTTATACTGTTGTGATGAGTCCCCACCAGAGGACAGCCATATAGAGGAGCAGCCTGACCCATTCCCTCTCCTACACATCATAGATGATATGTGTACGGGCCAGTATGCAGACTGCCACAACAATGCGGGGAGCTGGTCAAGGTTGCCTCCCCATTTATGGTTTATTGACTCAGTCCTGCAACATAATGTGTATCCTTTGGGGCATAAGACATAGAGACGGGATCAGTTCTTACAGGCTCCCGGCACCTCTTCGACTGCACCCATAGATGATCAGCAGAGAGAGAATACTCCGTCTGGCTGAAGACGTAAAACTTAGCGCTCATGGGAGGCACCCCAGACATATCCTTTTTATTTTAGTACTTTTCTTTTGTTTACATTCATATTTATTATATTTCTTGTTTTCTGGAACAACATTTATTTTTTCTTTGTTAGATACTTAGTGCGTGCATCCAGTTCAAGTTTAGGGGCCTGTCATAAGCAAAGCAAGCAACTTAGTTCTCCATCTCCTAGGTTAGATCTTTCCGTGCTGCACACACATTGGGGACAATGTGTATTTTAAGTTTGGGGGTAGTGGGAGATACTGTTACGCACACACTTGAAACACATGCACACACTAGGTCCCAGTTTTTTTTTAGAAAAGATAAATGCATGTTCATTTAGTAATAAAAATTTTGGTTAATTTAAAAGTATGATAACACTTCATTAGTAAGCTTAAAAACTAGAACACATAGTCTTGTAATAGGAATTTTACAAAGTTTAGTTACCTACCTCAAGGCACCTAAGAATTCACGAGTTTGATCCAAATTTGCACAAGCACATTAGCACGCATTTGTGTGGGGTATGACACATAATTCTTTTATATATGTTTCCATAACCTAACTGTAATTGGATAACTTGTTAAAAAGAACACTTTGAAATAAGAAAAATGTTCGTCATGAAAAAAGAAAATCAAAAGCTTCTAATGATCATTAAAAACTTTCTACTGAGTAACTGGGCCTCTTACCTCAGTAAGCTGTGAGTGTTCACGTCAAAAGGTGGGAAGTAAGCCTTTAATGATCATAATAAAAATTTCTACTGAGTAACTGGGCCTCTTGCCTCAGTAAGCATTGAGTGTTCACATCAAAAGGTGGGAATTTCATTTAGAAGCATTAAAACCTGTTAGTTCCATAGCCTTTTTGACTCGAGCTAGTAAGTTCTTAGGGGTGTCTATGAACCTATTGTCCTAAAACCATCTGGTTTGGGAGTCATTGGCCAAACACTCGTTACAAGGGTCAAATAGAAAGCTTGATGGAACTCGACATGTCAAAGATTGCATGATAAAAGAAAAAAAAAAGTAAGCAATATGCCATGTTTGTTCTCTTTGATAAGGAATTCGATAAAGGTTTGGGCATCGAAACACTATACACTAAAATTATATGAAAACCCCATCTTATATGTGCTAACTCATCACACACAAATCAAACTTGTGATGCCTTAAGCAATCTTAGGCAAGTAACATGAACTTTTGAAAATCCTTTTTCAATACAAAAATGTGTTTTTATTGTAAGCTTACTCATGAACGGTTCTTATAGTTTTATGCACAATCCAAATCTTTGAGTATCACGAAAATGAATTTATCTTTAATTTTGTTTCAACAGTCTTTTGTTTTGTATTGCTAAGGGACTAGCAATATGCAAGTTTGGGGGTGTGATAAGTGCTTAAATAGTCATATTTAAGCCCCTTAATTTACACTTGTTAGGCACTTTATTTATCTATTTCTGTGGATTCTACTTCATTTTCATGTTTTATGTGTTTTTCACAGGACTTGGACAAAAAGATGATAAATTGGAGCTTTTAGAAGCAAAAGTCAAGTTATGCTATCTAGCAAGGTGCGCTCGAGTGCACCTCCCCTTGAGATCGAGCGTACAAGCTCACGAGCACAGTTGAAGAAGGCTCGAGCGCACACATGCGCTCGAGTGTATCCCGCATACGCTCGAGTGCAATCACTCCAGAGGCGACAGAGTCATATATAGAAAGAAGTCTCCAGGCTGCAAATAGGAAATTAGGGTTTCGGGACACCATAAGGACTCTATAAATAGCCCTGTAAAACACATAAACCATACCTTTTGTTTGAGATTTGAAATAGCAAGCTTAGGAGAGGAATTGACGGCTCGTCTCCCGAGTCTTCTTCGGTTTTAGTTTTCTGTTTTTTTTATTATGTTTAGAATGTTTAGTTTAACTAGCATGTGTAACTAAACTCCTATAGGGCTCGATTGAAGCCCTTGTTATGCTTTTCCACATGTTTATTCATTGGTTATCTTTGCTATAGCCTTGTTAGAATGTTTAACTTGATTAATGCCTGTTTGTATTTAAATTCCTCATATATGTGTGCCTGATCAACGTATGCATGTGGTATGGATAAGTTAGTCGAATCATTTTGGATGACTGAGTCCTGGGTTCGACATTAGTAACAAGGGATATCCACACCGGATTCCCTGGTTAATCAACATGGGAAACCGGGAGCGGACCAAGCCCTAGGTCTCGTGTGGTTGCTGATCTCCATAGCCCCCATGCTCTCTTAAGGAATAACTCAGTATACACCCATGCTGAATCCCTTAGGAGAGAAAAAAGTTAGAGTATACACCATGCCTAACTCGTTGCATAGGTAGATTAATAGCCTAAGGTGTGGACCAAGCCTTTAGGTTGGCAACCATTAAATATTCATGATAAGGTTAGAGCATTGACACCTTACTTAGTGGGAAAGTATAATTAGTGGTGGATATTGTAGTCCTATGTTCTCATTATTGTTATTTACTCACAATAAATAGTTATTTCTCTTTTTTACTTTGAAGAAATTAATTCTAAATTGAAGTTCACCAATCCCTACGAAAAATGATCTCGCACTTGCACACTATGCTACTATTGACATTGTGCACTTGCAAGTAAAACTAGAACGGTTATCCACGTATTTATTTAGGTAGATAATCGTCACAACAGAAATCAATAGCTTAAGGAGTATACACCATGACCTTAGGTTGACAATATCAGGTATTCATAATATGATTAAAACATTGGCATACTGTTTTATTGGAAAGCATGATTAGTGGTGGATATCAAAGCCCTACACTTTTATCATTATCGAATCAAATTCACTTTTTTTTCTCTCATTTTATATTGTGAAATTAATTTTAATTCAAAATTTACCAATCCCTGTGGGAATGATCTCGCACTTGCACACTATACTATTATGTTGACCTTGTGCACTTGCAAGTAAAACGTTCAATTATTTGCTTATTTATTTAGGTAGATTTTTGCACAACAAGTTTTTGGCGCTGTTGCTAGGGACCAATAAGGAGATGCTCTAAGAACCATCTTGTATGCTGTCCAGTATGCCCAAAGCGCATCAAATAGGCGCAAAGACCAATCTCTTCAATTTGGATTTACCGTTTTTTCAAGTATTCGCTTAATCTCCCTATTTGTTAGTTCTGCTTAGCCATTAGTTTGTGGATGGTAAGTTGTAGAAACCTTATGAGTGACTCCATACATGCGCATCAAAGCCTCAAAAGAACGGTTACAAAAATATGACCATTGATCACTAATTATAACACGTGGAGTACCGTACCTAGATAAAATATGCTCTTTAAGAAATTTAACAACTTTATTATCATTAGTGTGGTAAGGTATAGCTTCAACCCATTTAGAAACATAATCAATGGTGATTACGCCCAAAGTATAACGCGGTAGTTGTAGCATAGCTTTGAGGTGTCGATTCTACAGGGAAATGTGAACTACAAGGAGAGGTGTAATCCTTAACACGAACGATAAAAATTGAGCAAGAGAATTTGAATAATAAAGTAAAGTGATATGAGAAATGTGTAATTGTAATGAAAACTATGATGGAAGCAACAAGATTCCGGGAATCCTCCCTAGGTTTGTTGCCTTATTCCAGTCTCAATTCAGTTATTTTTATCTTGATTACAAGTTTCACATCCCAAACAAGCAATCGACAAATATTCAATCAAAGCACATATATAAACCCTAATGCAATTGTTATGAAATACTCTTTCCTTTCAAGAACACATAACCTAACTTATAGATTATTAAGAAACGACAATATATCATAATGATAATACTGCAGTAATGGACAAATCTATAAGAGAAATCTACCGGACTCAATCACACCTTAACAACATCACATAAGAAGAGCATGACTAGACTTATATGGGGGAGAAGGATGCAATCACCGGACTAAGGGGAAATCTTCTGATTAGATTAAAAAGTAAATCATAACAATGTTTAATGATAATAAATCCATACTACAACTGAATCAAGAAACGAAAGAAAGAACAACTACACCTAGGGATGCATCCCTTTGCCTTGCTTGGAGATTAGTTGGCCATGGGGCTCATGCTTTCTTGAGTTACCTCCGACCTCTCAATGATCTCCCCCTTGGTAGCAAAACTTCGGAAATTCTTTAGCTTGCCCTCCTAAAGTTCTCCGGATTCCTTCTAAAGGCCCTCTGGATTGCTCCTAAAGGCCTTCTGGATCTGCTCCCAGATGATTCCCAAAGCTGAAGTGGAGAGGGGCTTTTATAGGGAAACTTCCGGAGTACTATATGTTTTCTAATTGATGTGGGATTCTGCTCGAGTGTGCTCGATCGCAGCTTGGTGCACTCGAGCGCATTTGGTGCTACAAAGTACTTCTAATCGATGTGGGATGGCGCGTATGCACTTGATCGCGGGATGTTACGCTCGCGTTCAAGTGCGCTCGATCGCACTGCTTCTACGCTCAATCGCAGTGCAAGCAACAACTCTTTGCTCTTTTAAGCCCAACAGCTCCCAAAGTGCTTCCTTTTATTTAAAAACCTACAAAACATAGAAAACCCAAAAAATATATAAAATAAAGTGAAATAACACAACTAAGGACCTAACAATTGTAAATTAGGGGGCTTAAATATGACTATTTAAGCACTTATTACACCCCCCAACTTACATATTGCTAGTCCCTTAGCAATACAAAACTAAAAATAAATGGAAAACAAAGAACACAAAGATGAATCCATCATTCATGGTATCCTAAAATTTAAGCATCACACAAAACTATGATATTTAGTCATGAGCAAACTTAAAATGTAAACCCATCTTCGCAATGAATAGGAATTTTAAAATATAATTACTTACAAAAGGCAGACTAAGGCATCACATATCTGACTCAGTGTAAAGTGAATTAGCATAAAAAGATGAGGCTTCTAAATAATTTCAAAGTGTAATGTTTCTATGCCTCAAGATTCACAGAATTTCTCATCAGAATGAACAACGATGGCATAGTTTTATTTTGTTTTCTCTTTTATTATAAAGCTCTGCTATGTTTAGTTCCCTTAAGCTTTCTAATTGACCCATGTAGCGAGTGTTGAGTCAGTGACTCCCAAACTAGATGGTTTTAGGACATTAGGTGTAAAGACACCCCTAAGGACTTACTAACTCGAGTAAAAAAGGCTACGAAACTAAACTGGCCTTAATGCTACCAAGTAAAATTCTCACCTTTTGACATGAACACTCACTGCTTACTGAGGCAAGAGGTCCAGTTACTCAGCGAAAATTTTCTCAATGATCATTATGAGCAGAATTCCCACCTTTTGACGTGAACACTCACTGCTTACTGAGGCAAGAGGTCCAGTTACTCAGTGAAAAGTGTATCAATGATCATCCTTAGCATTTTTCTCTCTTTTTTTTATATAATTTTTCCACTTTTGTATGCCCAAGTGTTCATCTAACAAGTCATCCAGTTTCAGTTAAGCCATGGAAACATACACATTGAAATTATATATCATACCTCACACAGTTATGTGCTAATGTGCTCGTGTCAGATTAGATCAAACATGTGAATTCTCAAATGCCTAAAGTAAGTAACAAAATTTTAAAACTCTATCATCAAATCATGTGTTCAACATTTTAAGCTCACCAATGACATCACATCACAGTATTGTTTAGATCAACCAAAATTTCAAAAACAACATGAACATGCATTTGTCTCCTCTTTAAAAAAAAATACTGAAGTTGCACCACTACCCCCCAACGTAATTGAAACATTGTCCTCAATGTTTAAGAATCAAATTTGAATAGGGAGTAACTAAAAGGGTAGAACACACCTGATGAGTGACGTGGGTAGCCCGCTAAGTACCAAAAATGTAACCTGAATTGACAAAATTAAACTAACCTGCAAACAAAAGAAAAAGAAAGAAAATATGAGAAAACAAAAATAAAACAAAACAAATCATACCTGCGTGGTGTGGTCAAGGTGAATAGACCAGATCCATTAGTGGAATGTCTTCCACCTCAGGATCTTGCCTATCAATTAAAATCTTAAGACGCTAACTATTTACTTTAAAAGTCCGACCATCCCTAGTATCTTCTATTTCTACCGCCCCATTTTCAAAAGCATTTTTGGCTATAAAAGGGCTGGTCCACCTCTATCGAAGTTTGCCTGGGTGCTTATGGAGTCTAGAATCGTATAAGAACACCCGATCATTAGGTTTAAATGTTTTCCTCAAAATGTTTTTGTCATGGAATACTTTCATTTTAGCCTTATAGATTCTAGAGTTCTCATAAGCATCGTTTCTTAATTCCTCTAACTCGGTCAACTAATATTTCCTAAGCTTACTCGCCTCATCTATGTCAAGATTAAAAGACTTGATGGCCCAATAAGCTCGATGCTCGAGCTCTACAGGTAAGTGGTAAGGCTTTCCAAAAATAAGCCGATAAGGTGACATACTTAAGGTAGTTTTAAAGGCTATACGGTAAGCCCAAAGTGCATTAACTAGTCTCAAAGACCAATCCTTGCGCTCCGGGTTAACCGTTTTTTCTAAAATTTGTTTAATTTCCCTATTAGCAAGCTTTACTTGTCCACTAGTCTGAGGGTGGTAGGTAGTAGAAATTTTATGTAACACCCCATATTTTCTCATCAAAGCTTCAAAAGAACGGTTGCAAAAATGTGTACCTCAATCACTAATTATAGCATGTGGGGTACCAAATCGAAATAACACATTTTCTTTAAGAAATTTAATTACCGTTCTATTATCGTTGCTTCGGCAAGCTGCTGCCTCTACCCATTTAGATTCATAATCTATTGCCACGATGATATATTGGTATCCGAAGGAAGGAGGAAAGGGTCCCATAAAATCAATGCCCCAACAATCAAAGATTTCAACCACTAAAATAGGGTTTAAGGGCATCATATTTCGGTGAGACACAGCTCCTAACTTCTAACACTTCTCATATGAGCGACAATAGATGTTTGCATCTTTAAACAAGGTAGGCCAATAAAATCCACACTGCAGAATTTTTATAGGTGTTTTTTTTCATTGAAAAGTGGCCTCCACAAGCTTGGGAATGACAAAATTCCAAGACGTTAGCAATCTCTTCATTAGGGATGCAACGCCTTAAAATTTGGTCAGGGTAGTACTTGAAAAGGTAGGGATCATCCCAATAAAAATTACATACCTCATATAAGAATTTCCTCTTGTCTTGAGTGTTCCAATCTATTGGTATCTCACCTGTAGCCAAATAATTCACGATGTGAGCAAACCCTGGTAAGGAAGTAACAGAGAGTAAATGCTCATCGGGAAAGTCATCTTTCATTGGCATGTCATCAGAGGTGTCCTCAAATGTGAGCCTTGAAAGATGGTCAGCCACTACATTCTCTACTCCTTTCTTGTCTTTGATGGTGATGTCAAATTCTTGTAGAAGTAGGATCCATCATATTAGTCTTACCTTAGCATCCTTCTTTGTAAGAAGGTACTTGAGGGCTGCATGATCTGTAAAAATAAGGATAGGAGAACCAATTAAATAGGCACGAAATTTATCCAAAGCAAATACTACAGCTAGCAATTCTTTTTTAGTGTTGGAGTAGTTCATTTGAGCACTATTTAAAGTTTTACTAGCATAGTAAATGACAAAAGGTTTCCCCTCCCTTCGCTGACACCTACAACATAGTCACTAGCATCACACATGATTTAAAAGAGTAAAGTCCAATCAGGTGACTGCATTATAGGTGCTGAAGTAAGCTTGCCAATCAGTGTTTTAAAGGTCTCTTGACAAGCTTGAGTCCACTCAAAGGGGATGTCTTTAACTAGGAGGGTATATAGTGGTCTAGATATGTTCAAAAAATTTTGTATGAACCTCCTATAAAAACTAGCATGACCAAGGAAAGATCTTATATCCTTTATTGTCTTAGGGATAGGTAATTTAGAGATTAATTCAATCTTAGATTGATCAACCTGTATTCCTTTAGAAAAGGCAATATGCCCTAAAACAATATCGGATGGTACCATGAAATGACATTTTTTCCAATTTAAAACCAATTCTTTCTCCTCACAGCGAATCAACACTCTTTCTAAATTCATTAAGCATGCATCAAATGAAGATCCAAAAACAGTTAGGTCATCCATAAAATCTTCCATGCAATTTTCAACCATGTCACTAAAAATACTCATCATGCAACGTTGAAAAGTGGTAGGGGCCTTACACAATCCAAATGGCATTCTAAGAAAAGCATAGGTGCCAAAGGGACAAGTGAAAGTGGTTTTTTCTTCGCCTTCTAATGCAATTTCAATTTGATAATAACCATAATAACCATCTAGAAAACAGTAAAAAGGATGACCAGCTACACACTCAAGAATTTGATCAATAAAAAGGGAGTGGAAAGTGGTCTTTTCGGGTGGCAGCATTTAATTTTCTATAATTAATGCACATACGCCACCTGGTCACAAGCTTGGTAGGGACTAACTCTCCTAGGTCATTCTTTACCACAATGACCCCGGATTTTTTAGGAATGACTTGCGTAGGACTTACCCATTTACTATCAACTATGGGATATATAATTCCCGAATCTAATAGTTTTAGCACTTCATTTTTCACTACTTCTTTCATAGTGGGGTTACGCCTACGTTGAGGGTGTCTATGAGGACTAGTTCCTTCATCCAAATTTATTTTATGTGAACAAATAAGGCTAATTTATACCTTTTAAATCAGCCATGCTCCAACCTAAGGCTGATTTATGTGCATTTAAGGTTTGAATTAATTTCTCACCTTGGGTCTCAAATAATTCAGAGGAGATAATAACAGGAAAAGTATCACCTGGACCGAGAAAGATATGCTTTAAACTCTTGGGTAGTGGCTTCAATTTAACTTTAGGTGCTGCCATACTTGAGGAAATTTGTTTCTTGCTTATTTCGGGCAACTCCTTAAACTTTGGTTGCCATGCCCGAGTGCCATAATCCTGGGATTAGTCAAAAGCAGCACAAATATCAATTATATCATATTTATCATTAATAGGATCAATCTTAGAATTATCAAGAAAATATTCAAGAGGATCAAAATCATGAGCTATGGAAACTCCGCTATCGATGAGTGACTCGATCATATATAATTGGTGGTTCTTGTCCTCATCTTTGGGCTGTTTTGCAACATTGAAAATGTTCACCTCGAGGGTCATGTTTCCAAAGGACAGCTTCATGAGTCCATTCCTACAATTAATTAGAGCATTTGCAGTAGCAAGGAAAGGTCAACCCAAAATCAAAGGAATTTTAGAGTTAGTGTCAACAGCAGAAGTAGTATCAAGGATTAAGAAATCAACAGGATAATAAAATTTATCAATTTGAATCAACACATCGTCTACCACACCCCGGGGTACTTTGACTGAACGGTAAGCTAATTGCAATACCACGCCGGTTGGTTTGATTTCTCCCAATTTTAGCTGTAAATAAATAGAAAATGGCATCAGGTTTACACTAGCTCCTAAATCTAGCAAGGCTTGTCCGACCTCATGATTTCCAATGCTACAAGCAATGGTAGGACATCCCGGATCCTTGTATTTTGGGGGAATTATTTGCTCAATTAAAGCACTAACTTGCTCAGTTAGGAATGTTGTTTTCTTGACATGGTGCTTTCTCTTAATTGTGCATAAATCCTTGAGAACTTTTGCATAGGTAGGAACTTGTTTAATCACATGCAAAAGAGAAAGATTAAGTTTCATTTGCCTTAAGTTCTCTAGGATTTCATTGTTTAGGTCTAGATTTTTCTTGTTTGATTCTAAGGCTTGAGGGAATGGTGCCTTAACAGGACTTTTGGTCACTTCAGGGTTCTTGGGTAGCTCAGCATCACTACTAGCTTGACCCTTTTCCACATCCTCGGATTTATTCATTGGTGGGATGTGTAGTGACTTACCACTTCGGGTCATAATGGCATTTACATCTTTCAAATTTTCTTGTGCCATATGTTGACCGTAAGGTATGGACTGGGCTTGGGAAGCGAACTTACCTCACTCAGTCACACTTAAGGAGCCCATTAATTTGGACACTTGGCTCCTAATTTCTTTGTTCTCTTCAACAACATGCGTAATTAATGCCTCACACCTTTGGTTTGTCTTACCTTGTGCCTCTATAAAAGTATGTAAGGTGTCTTCTAAAGAGTTCCTAGAGGATGAGAGTGCATGATAAAGTGCTGGGTATGTCTAGGGGGTTGTGCGTGCTACTGATTTTCAGATTTCTAGCTGAAGTTGGGGTGATTTCGCCACCCCAGATTATAAATGTTAGAGAAGGGTGCTAGAGGCTTCTTGTACATGCCTAAGGCATTATATTGTTCTTCATACAGCCCTCTCATATCAAAAAATGTATGGCACTCTTGAGCGGGATGACCTACCCCGCCACACACAAAGCATGGCTCCAAAGACTCCGCATGATTAGCCACATGTGTTTGCTTTAAGCCTTTGGTTTTTAATGCATCTAACTCCCTAGTGAGCATTTCGACCTTAGCTTTCAGGTTATCTTCTTCCCTAAGATGGTATATTCCTCCACCACTCGGGTTTCCTATAGGTCGTGACCTATTTGTGCTTTCAGTAGCACTAGGTCCAGTCCATATGTGAGCTTTCTCAGCAAGCTCATTGAGGTATTCAATAGCCTCATCAGGGTCTTTTTGCAGAAATTCACCATTACACATCATCTCTACAAATTGGCGCTCTCTATAGGTAAGACCCTCATAGAAATAGCTCACTAAACGCCAATTTTCATACCCATGGTGAGGGCACATACTCATCAACTCCTTAGAACTCTCCCAAGATTGATACAAAGTCTCACTGTCCTTTTGTGCAAAGGTGGAGATTTGCCTTTTTCAAGCATTGGTCTTATGTTGGGGAAAGTATTTATTAAAGAAGACCCGAGTCATCTCAGTCCATGACCCAATAGATCGTGGTCTTAGTGAGTATAGCCAACTCTTAGCTATATCCTTCAAAGCGAAAAGAAAGAACTTAAGTCTCACAATGTCAGCAGTTAGTGATTTAAAAAACGGGTTTGGGATGCGCCCCGGGGTGAAATCCGACAAAAAAGCCCAGAGGTGTGATTGTTGGGGCGTATATTCTATATATATGTTTGTTAGTAACATTTCCACAATCAGGCACCAGTGCTCTAGTGGTAGGTTACTGTTTTCCCTGCCTTACAGCCCTGTTTCGATTCCTGGCAGGTGCGTTTGTCACCTGCTGTTTTTTTTTTCCCTCATCTGTTTCCTTTTTTTTTCTTCTTCCTCTGTTTCCTTTTTTTTTTCTTTTCCCCTTTGTTTCCACTGTTTTCTTCTTTTTTTTTTCCTCCGTTGTTTCCATTGATTAACAAATTCATTAATAAGCTCTATATTATATACTCTACATTTTATTAATATTATTTTATAACATCATTAAGATTGCATTATCTATGCTATCTAATTTGTTGCTTTTAATAGATTTATATATGTGAATTTGTTATACCAATGTAAGTGTAAACACTAATCAGTAAACATTTGACAATTAATATTGTGTTATTTTTATATTTGTTGGAATTTGGAACGTGTTTGTGTCTTGTGATGAATAGATTGGTCAATCTGAAAATTAGAATTTGATTTTTGGAGTGTGATTTATGATTTATTGATAAAAGATGAGATTTATGTGAATTTGTTATATTATTGTAAGTGTGTAAACAACAACCACTTAATATTGTGTTTGTGATGTGAATGTTTATTTATGAAATATTTTGATAAATATTCATTAATAGGTTTTAAGTTAGTAAAATTTATTGATAATTAATTTATTTATAATATTTCAATTTTTTAGTATTTTTATAATTTAATTAATATTATTTTATTCAAAACGCCCCAACGTTTCAAAAGACTTACGCCCCAACGCCTCGGGGCTTACGCCTCGCCTCATTGAGGCAAAACGCCTCACCCAACGCCCTCGCCTCTGAAAACACTGTCAGTGGTTGCACCTTGACTATGAAAAGTCGCAACTACTTCCTCAAACTCCCTAATGTGCACATATAGGTTTTCATTTTCCATGCCATGAAATGTAGGGAGTAACTGTATCATCCCTGTTTTAAGATCTAGTTGGGGACTATTAGCTGGAAACATGATGCAAGATGGTGTGGCTGTGCGTGTAGGGTGGAGGTAATCCTGAAGGGTCCTAGTAGGTTAATCTTCGTGTTCACTCATTTCCTCAAGACTAGATGGATTATCAAATAAAGGGTTTAAAAAGTTTAATTCTAACTCTAGCACAGGCCTACAAGCAAATCTTCCCAAAGGGTCTCTATATCTAGGCATGCAAGATCACAAAATGATAAAAATCCTATAAAAAGAAAGAATAAAATAAAATAAAATAAAAAATTAACGTAGCAAGCTAAAAGAAGGAATGAAGTTATTGCCTTTACAAACTGCTGAAAGGAAAAAATATCTGTAATTCTTTTACCGTCTTGTCTCAAAGTTGACAATCTTCCTTGTTCTTAAGCGCGTCTCCCCGGCAATGGCGCCAAAATTTGATTATGCCCAAAGTATAACGTGGTAGTTGTAGCACAGCTTTGGGGTGTCGATTCCACAGGGAAACATGAACTACAAGGAGAGGTGTAATCCTTAACACGAACGATAAAAGTTGAACGAGAGAATTTGAATAATAAAGTAAAGTGATATGAGAATTGTGTAATTGTAATGAAAACTACGATGGAAGTAACAAGGTTCCGGGAATCCTCCCTAGGATTGTTGCCTTATTCCAGTCTTAATTCAATTGTTTTTATCTTGAATGCAAGTTTCACATCCCAAACAAGCAATTGACAAATATTCAATCAAAGCACATATATAAACCCTAATGCAATTGTTATGAAATACTCTTTACTTTCAAGCACACATGACCTAACTTATAGATTATCAAGAAACAATAATATATCATAATGACAATACTGTAGTAATGGAAAAATCTATAAGAGAAATCTATCGGACTCAATCACACCTTAACAACATCACATAAGAAGAGCATGACTAGACTTATATGGGGGAGAAGGATACAATCACCAGACTAAGGGGAAATCTTCTGATTAGATTAAAAAGTAAATCATAACAATGTTTAATGATAATATATCCATACTACAACTGAATCAAGAAATGAAAATAAGAACAACTACACCTAGGGATGCATCCCTTTGCCTTGCTTGAAGATTAGTTGGCCATGGGGCTCATGCTTTCTTGAGTTACCTCCAGCCTTTCAATGATCTCCCCCTTGGTAGCAAAGCTTCGGAGATTCCTCAGCTTTCCCTCCAAAAGTTCTCTATATTGCTCCTAAAGGCCCTCTGGATTGCTCCTAAAGGCCCTCTAGATTGCTCCTAAAGGCTCTCTAGATCTGCTTCTAGATGATTCCCAAAGCTGAAGTGGAGAGGGGCTTTTATAGGGAAACTCCTGGAGTACTATGTGTTTTCTAACCGGTGTGGGATTTTGCCCGAGTGCGCTCGATCACAGCTTGGTGCGCTCGAGCGCATTTGGTGCTGTAAAGTACTTCTAGTCGATGTGGGATGGCATGTATGCGCTCGATCGCGGGATGTTGCGCTCGTGCGCAAGTGCGCTCGATCGCACTGCTTCTGCGCTTGATCGCAGTGCAGGTAGCAGCTCTTTGCTCTTTTATGCCCAACAGCTCCCAAAGTGGTTCATTTTATTTAAAAACCTACAAAACATAGAAAACCCAGAAGATACATAAAATAAAGTGAAATAACACAACTAAGGACCTAACAACTGTAAATTAGGGGGCTTAAATATGACTATTTAAGCACTTATCAAATGGTAAGCAAAATGTAAAGATACCCAAAAAAAGATGGGAATGGTCCCATAAAATCAATCCCCCAACAATCAAAGATTTCCACCACTAAGATTGGGTTGAGAGGCATCATATGACAGTGGGACAATGAACCTAGCTTTTGACATCTTTCACATGAATAACAAAACTCATTAGTATCCTTGATTAAAGGAGGCCAATAAAAACCACATGGTAAATTTTTTACGGTTGTCTTTTTAATAGAAAAATGACTGCCACAAGCATAGGGTAGAGTAAAAGTTAACACACTATCAATTTCCATATCTGGAATGCATCTTCTTATTATTTGATCGGGACAATATTTAAAAAGATAAGGATCATTCCAATAAAAATTCTTTACCTCAGCCAAAAACTTATGTTTATCTTGTGCACTCCATGTAGATGGAACTTGACGGGAAACCAAGTAATTTGCAATGTCCGCATACCATGGTGTGTGACAAAGGATAGCAAATAAATTCTCATCCAGAAAGGCTTCGTGAATGGGCAAAATGTCTGTATCATTCTTAAATTCCAAACGAGATAGATGGTCTGCCACAAAATATTCCACTCCCTTCTTGTCTTTGATGGTCAAGTCAGATTCCTGCAAAAGAAAAATCCAACGTATCAAACGGGTCTTAGCATCTGTTTTTGAGAAAAGAAATTTAAAAGCAGAGTGATCCGTGAATATAGTGATAGGTGGACCAATTAAATAAGAGCGAAATTTATCCAATGTAAATACTACAACTAGTAATTCTTTCTCGGTTGTGGTGTACATCATTTGAGAATGATTCAAGGTTCTACTAGCATAATAAACAACAAATGGTTTTCCGTCTCTTCTTTGTCCTAAAACAGCCCCTAAAGCATAGTCACTAGCATCACACATAATCTCAAAAGGCAAGGTAAATCCGGGTGATTGCATAATAGGGGCAGTTGTAAGCTTAGAGACAAGTGTACTAAAGGCTTTCTCACATTCGGGGCTCCACTTAAACTCGGTATCCTTTAACAAAAGGTTACATAAAGATCTAGAGATAGCACTAAAATTTTGAATAAACCTTCTATAAAACTCGGCATACCCTAGAAAAGACCTTACATCTTTAATATTCTTAGGAGTAGGTAGTTTAGAGATTAATTCAATTTTTGATTTATCCACTTCTATCCCCTTTTCGGACACTATATGGCCCAAAACTATTCTGGAAGACACCATAAAATGGAACTTCTCCCAATTAAGCACAAGCCCCTTCTCTTCACACCTACACAAAACGTTTTTCAAGTTAGATAAACATGAATCAAAAGAAGTTCCAAATACGGTTAAATCATCCATAAACACTTCCATACATTTTTTTAACCATGTCACTAAAAATACTCATCATGCATCTTTGAAAAGTAGGCGGTGCATTACACAAAACAAAGGGCATTCTACGAAAAGCAAAAGTACCAAAAGGACAAGTAAAGATGGTCTTCTCTTGATCCTCTAAGGCAATTCCTCTTTGGTAGTATCCCAAATACCTATCTAAAAAGCAATAAAAAGGATGACCAGCCACACGTTTTAAGATTTGATCTATGAATGGAAGGCGAAAATGGTCTTTCCGAGTAGCCGAATTAAGTTTCCTATAATCAATGCACATACGCCACCCGGTCACTACCTTAGTTGATACTAACACCCCCTCTTCATTTTCAACCACTGTCACCCCGGCTTTCTTAGGAACTACTTGAGTTGGACTAATCCACTTACTATCGGATATTGGATATATAATTCCCGCATTTAATAGCTTTAAGAATTCTTTCTTAACTACCTCTTTCATAGTTGGATTTAGCCTTCTTTGTGGGTCTCTACGAGGGTTAGCTCATTCTTCTAGATAAATCTTGTGGGAACAAATTAAAGGGCTAATACCTTTTATGTTAGCTATAGTCCAACCTAATGCAGATTTATGCTATTTTAACAAATTCAACAATTTATCACATTGCACATCACTAAGTTCGGAAGAAATAATAACTGGAAAGGTATCATCTAGGCCTAAGAAGGCATGTTAGAGCCCTTTGGGTAGCAGAGCTAAATTAAGCATTGGTGTCTCATCGGAAGATGGTTTGGGTGCTTCCCTCTCTTTAGGCAACTCCTTAAAGCATGGTTGCCATGATTTCTTAATAAATCCCTGCGACTTATCAAAAACATTAACAACATCAATGGCATGGGGATAAATTGAAGAATCATCAAAATCAAAATTATTAAGAAGGAATTCCAAAGAATTAGAATTATCTTTAATGTACTCATCATCCAAAATAAGCTCATCGATCATGTAAGTGTCGAAACACTCATTCTCTTCATGTGGCTACCTTGAGACTCGAAAAACATTCCCCTCTAGAGTCATATTTTCAAATGATAATGTCATTAGACCATTCCTACAATTAATGAGGGCATTGGCGGTGGCAAGGAATGGTCTTCCAAGTATCAAAGGAATTTTTGACTCCGTGTTCACAATAGAAATGGTATCTAACACCAAAAAGTCAACAGGATAATAGAACTTGTCAATTTGCCCTAAAACATCTTCCACAATACCTTTTGGTTTTCTTACTGATCGATCCGTTAGTTGAAGTACCAAGGAAGTTGGTTTGATCTCACCTAGACCGAGTTGTAAGTACATAGAGTAGGACATAAGATTCACATTAGCCCCCAAATCTAGCAATGCTTGGCCACAAGCTTTGTTTCCAATTTGGCAAGCCACCATAGGACAGCCCGAATCTTTATACTTGGGCGGTGTCTTACTATCAATTATAGCACTTGCTTGCACCATTAAAAATGCTGTCTTCTTCACATTGTGCCTCATTTTGAGTGTGCATAGATCCTTAATGACTTTAGCATAGTTGGGAACTTGTTTTATGACATGAAGAAAAGGAAGTTTAATTTTAACTTGCTTAAGTTGTTCAAGAATCTCACCTTTTAATGCCGAATTTCTCTCCTTAGGTTTAAGGAGTGCTTGAGGGAAAGGCACTGATATGGAATCGATATGGGCAGCTTGTTCCTTGGGGGCTTCATCCTTGTTACTCATGGTATTAGGAATCAAGTTTGATGGTAGAGTGGGTCCATCAATTTCCTTACCACTGCGAGTAGTCTTGGCATTAACCTCTTTAACATTTTGATTGTAGAGATTGGAGGTTTGTGCCATATGTTATCCCCTTTGATTAGGTTGTGGCTGTGAAGAGAAACGACTTTGCTCTTGAATTGTCAATAAATTAGTCAACTTGGTGAGTTGGCTCTTTATCACCTTTTGTTCCTCTTTGACCCCTTGTTGCTCCTCTAGCAACCGTTGATTTATCTTGCCTTGCTCTTCCACACTTTGGGCATGTACCTGTATAAATGACTTAAAAGCATCTTCCAAAGGTAAAGACTGTTTTGGTGCATTAGATGAAGTTGCTTCCGATTTCCATTGGGTACTAGATTGGGTAGAAGTTTGTGTATCTGATCTCCAACAAAAATTAGGGTGATTCTTCCAACCGGGATTGAAGGTGTTAAAGTAGGGTGAGTATGTTTTCCTAAAGGGTACACCTAAAGCATTACACTCTTCCTTCATCTTAAAATAGGTTGGACAATCCCTAGGTACATGATTTATCCCATTACACATAAAACAAGGTTCGTGGGACTCTACCCTAGCAACCGGTTCGGGTAGCATCATTGGTTTTTAAAACCTCAATTTCCTTATTTAGACCTCTAAACGGGCTTTAAGGCTATCCTCTTCCTTAAGTTGATAAATTCGAGCGATTTGGTTTCTCTTGGTACTTTCTATGGCATTGGGTCCTGTCTAAGTGTGGACTTTTTCTGATAAGTCATCAAGAAAATCTATGGCTTCGTCGGGATCTTTTTAAAGAAAATCTCCATTACACATCATTTCTATAAATTTCTTTTCCTTAATTAGAAGTCCATTATAGAAATAGCTAACTACCCACCAACTCTTATACCCGTGGTGTGGACAAGAATTCAAAAGGTCTTTGAAATGTTCCCAAACTTGATATAAGGTTTCACTCTCTTTTTTTGCAAAGTTTGAGATTTATCTCTTGAGGTTATTGGTCTTATGGGTTGGGAAATACTTTTGTAAGAAGGCTTGGGTTATCTAATCCCAACTACCTATAGACCTAGGCCTTAACGAGTACAACCAAACCTTGGCCTTATCCTTAAGCGAAAAGGGGAAAAACCTAAGTTTGATGGTGTCCAACATATCGGCCCTACTTTGAAAGGTTGCTACTACTTCCTCAAATTCTCTAATATGGACATAGGGGTTTGCATTCTCTAATCCATGGAAAGTTGGTAGAAATTGGATCATGTCTGACTTAAACTCAGGTTGTTGAACATTAGGGGGGAACATGATACAAGATGGTGTGGTCGTTCGGCTAGGGTGCAAGTAGTCCTTAAGTGTCCTAGCAACATTCTCATTGTTATTGTTGGCCATGTTAACAAACTTCTCTAAATTCTCGTTTGGGTGTGCACTATGATTTGATCTAGGCGAGCTTTCACTATCGAACAAAGAAGGAGAGAGTAACTCTATTTCGGGTCTTTTAATGAGTTTACGTCGCTTATCTCTAAGTCTACGCATATACCAAAGGAATTAGAGGGGAGACGAATATAGAAAACAAAATAAAATAAAAACAGAAAATCAAAACAAAGAGCAAAGAACAATGATACTGTCTTGTCTCTAAGTTGACAATCTTCCTTGTAATTAAGCGCAGTTCCCCGGCAACAGTGCCAAAATTTGATAACGCTCAAACTAACACGCGATTATTTTGTATAGCTGAGGTGTCAATCCCACGAGGAAAGCGAACTACAAGAGAAAGTGTAAACCTTAACACTAAACGATAAAGTTCAAATAAGAAAATCTGAGTGTACGAATGAAATTAAATAAGAGAGTTGTGAAAATATGATGAAGAATTCAATAAAGAAATAACAAGGTTCTAGGAATCCTTCCTAAGTTCGTTGCCTTATTCCTATCTTGACTCAAATATTTTATCTCAATTACTAGTTTCACATCCCAAACCAGCAATTGGTAAATGTTCAATCAAAGCACATAAATACCCTAATGTAATTGCCATAAATTACTCCTTAATTCCAATTCAAACACATAAAATCTATTTTATAAATTATCAAGAAGCGACAATATATTTCAATAATAATACTGCAGTAATGGACAAACCTATAAGATAGATCTACCGAAATAAATTGCATCTAACAACTTTAACATAAGAAAAGCTTGACTAGACTTATATGGAGAAGAAGAATGCAATCACCGGATTAAGAAGATCTAAGAGAAGAAGAACATAAATTGCAACTGTCACATGAATTTAAATCTTTCTTATTTAATCAAAGAGTAAATCATAAACAATGTTTAACAATCAATCCATAAAACTAAATCAAAGATAGAAATAAGAACAACTACACCTAGAAACTCATCCTTTCACCTTACTTGGAGTTTAGTTGGACATGGAGTTCATCCTTGATCACCTTAAAGAAGAAGAAGATGGAAGCTCTCTTCAAAAACTCTCGTCTCCTGTTCTCTGAGTCTAAATTCCTATATATAGCTGTATGGAGACAGCTTTGTAGACAAAAAAGTCACCCTTGGGTTTCTGTTCAGGCCGTGTGCTTCTGCTGCTGTCCAGGCCCGGTTCTGCTGCTGTCCAGACCCGGTTCTGCCTGACCTTTGTCTACTAAAACTGCCATAACTTTCTATAGAAAAATCGTATTTACGAGCTGTAAAATTCTCCAGAAAATAGACATCCGGATCTTTCCAAGAATATATGGCTCATCTCTTGGTTCTTCCTGAATAAATACAGTTTAATCCATAAAAATGGCTGATCTGTACAGGCAATTCTAGCAATTTAGTGAAACTCCTTTCCAAATGATTGTGAACATGCATAGAATCTTCGTTCTTTAATCAACGTTAGCTTTTCCATCTCTTTTAAACCCAAAATACCTGAAAATATATCGAAATAAATCAATATACCAAGAATGACACTTGATTACGCCCAAAACATAATGCAATATTTTAGTACAACTTTGGGGTGTCGATTCCACAGGGAAACAAACTAATTACAAAAGAAGGTGTAAACCTCAACACAAACGATAAAAGTTAAAGTGACAAAATCTGAATTGTTGATTGTGTGAAAATTGTGTAAATAATTGATGGATAATATAATAAAGAAACAACAAGGTTCCAGAAATCCTCCCTAGGTTCGTTGCCCTAATCCTAACTTGATTCAGTTGTTTTTATCTCGATTGCAAGTTTCACATCCCAAACAGACAATTGACAAATATTCAATTAAAGCGCATGTATAAACCCTAATGTAATTGATATGAATTATTCTTTACTTTCAAGCACACATTACCTAACTTATAAATTATCAAAAGGCGACAATATATCTAAATGACAATATCGCAGCAATGGACAAATCTATAAAAGAGATCTACCGGACTCAATCACACCCAAACAAAAACACATAAGAAGAGCTTGACTAGACTTATGTGGAAAAGAAGCATGTAATCACCGGACTAATAAGAAATCTACTAATTAAATTAAAGAATAAAACAAAACAATGTTTAATGAAAATAATACCAAACTACAACTGAATCAAATAAAGAAAAATAAGAACAACTACACCTAGGGATTTATCCCTTCGCCTTGCTTGGAGACTAGCCAACCATGGGGCTCATGCGTCCTCGAGTTGCCTCCGGCCTCTCAACGATCATCTCCCCCTTGGTAGCGAAAACTTCGACGATTCTTTAGCTTGCCCTCCAAAAGTACTTCGGATTGCTCCTAAAGGCCCTCTGGATTGCTCCTAAAGGCCCTCTGGATTCACTTTCTGATGATCTCAGATTCTTCGATTCTTAAAGCTGAAGTGGAGTGGGTCTTATATAGGCAAATACCATGAGTGCAATGTATTTCCAATCCGATGTGGGATGTGGGATATAGAAATGTGTTTTAACCGATGTGGGATGTGGGATTTAAGCCTTCACATGCCCTTCACGCTGAAATCCCGCACAGCCTGACCTTTGTCTACTTAAACTGCCATAACTTTCTCTAGAAAAATCATTTTAACAAACTGTAAAATTCTCCATAAAATAGACTTCTGGATCTTTCTAAGCATATATGACTCATCTCCTGGTTCTTCTTGTATCAATACAGTTTAATTTGCAAAGATGATTGATCTGTACGGGCAATTCTGGCAATTTAGTGAAACTCCTTTCCTGTGCGGGCAGCAGCTGTTACTCTTTTAAGCCCTCCATCTTGTCCTTCCGGAAGCACTCCTTCACTCTAGTATGCCTCAAGTCTTTATGCCTCAAGCAATGATAACTTTTCCTCATCTTTTGAGCTTAAAGTACCTGAAAATGCACCGAAATATATCAATGATCCAAGAATGATACTTTAGAGTTGTTAACGTATAAAAGTGCAATTAAAACCTAGATCAACCCTAAAATGATAACAATTAAGTACTGTTAAGATGCATTTTATGACTCTCATCAACACTTAAGAATTATTAAGGCATAAATGTGTAATCCAACCCTAAATCAACCCTAAACGCTAACAAATAAACACTATTAAAATGCATTTTCTGACTCTCATTACCTGGGCTGTCTTATCGAGGGGCTGTTATGTTACATTTATGTGTTTGGATGTTGCTTTGCTAGTGATTTGGGTTATGTTTGACTTAGACTTCATTTGAGTTTAAACAGCAAGAGCTTCTCGAGTGGTTCGAATATTTTCTACTACCACTTAGTAAGATTCATGCAGTTGAGCTTCTTCCTGTTGCTTGATGTGTTTTCTGGTGCATTTGGAAACACATAAATGTGGTCAAGTTTGGAGGCAAACAGCCTAATCCTTTTGAGGTGATGTTTACTTGTCGTGATGTTCTTTCTATGCATCTGGATAATCAGGCCAAGAATGACTATTGGAATAAGAATCAGTTTTAATTGGTTTTAGTTAACTCGTTAAAATTGGTTTTGCTTCTTCGTATTTAATGCCACAGTGCAAACTAACGGTTTTAATCAGTGTGGTTATACGATTTTACGTCACCTATTTAAATTTTGGATATCAAATTCTAAAATTTGCACGCTAGCCTACCTACCTATATTGTGGTATTCTTTCCATCATTCTTCATCAGGCCTTTTCCATTCCATTAATATTTGATGATTGATGTTTTTGCATAGATTCATATGTGGAGCGAGTTAATTTAAAGTAGACGTCACTGATTGTGTTATTTTATGGGTATGCTTCTAAAGTATTTGATTTATGTCATCAATAGATTATGTTGTGCTTCATGTCATCAATACATTTGAACCGCAGATTGGAACAATAATTTATCACCCTAGTTTAATTGAACAAATCAATGAAAATGGGCTACTGCAATGGACTCTACCTTAAAGAACCGACTCAGTAATTTTTTATTCGGAAACATCTAAACCCAATGAAAAACTCACATGAACCAAACTACAGTAATCAGTAATTGTACAATGATAACCAACTTTCTAGTAAATGACTATTGTTTTAAGTTAAATTTATTTGAGTGTGTTGAGATTTTGACTTAGATTATTGAAATCAACAACTCTTTTATCTAAAGTTATTGTGTGAGTGAATAAAATTTAAAAGTAAGTTTGATCATTGCTTAAAAAAAACATAATGACAACTTATATAAAGTTATAAACTACAATGCCAAGTTTTTTTAATGACTCTGCAATCCCGAAGGATGTGGATGTGAGTTTATGGGGAAGTAGAGCAGCCGGTACTTCAAGTCGGAATCAATCATGCCAATGTGGTGAAGAAACTAGTTTGAAGGAATGTGCTTGCGTGCTACTAACCAATAGAAAGATTGCACTGATATAGAGGAAAATTCTCTCCCATAATATTATGACACGTGAGGATAATTTCGTGACTCATACAAAAAAACTAATGAAATCACCACACTTGGTAAGGGGCATAATCATAATTTCACACCGATCTCTCAGCAGACAATTCTTACAAATATATAGCTTTACATAATTGACTTGGACATCGGAGAGTTCCCTTTGGCACAACTCCCGGGACCTTCTAGTCTAAAGTCATTGATCCACACATACAAAAAACACAAGATATCGTCCAATCTAAAAAAATCCCTATGAATCACCAAAATATCGCCAAACATAAAATCTTTACTGTCAGATCTATAAAAATCCAACCATCAATGATCTAATTGGAGTACAACACTGCGTTTACCACCTCTGCATCTACCACCCTACAAAGTGTCACGACGATCGAACGTCAGAAAATCCTCCACCGAAACCGTTAAAATTCATCGCGAAAACAGAATTTTGACCATAAAATTTGCCAAAATCCGACCATCAAAATCCAAATCAACCCACAAAAATAGATTTTTCGACATTTGATCGACATGTTTTCAAAGTTTCGATCAGACTTCAAAAAGTTATCCATTGAAGTCGTTAAAATTATATGGGAAAACATAATTTTGATGATCTTATTTTTTAAAATCCGACCATCAAAATTAAGATCAGTCCATACAAACAGATTCTTCGGTCTATTTACATGTCTGCAAAGTTTCATGATGATTGGACTATGAGAATTCGACCATCAAAAACCACCACGACCACAAGCTGTCTGGACAACCTCCCTGACAAAGTTTCACGGCAATTCAGTTCTCCAATGGCTGGAAAACACCGAATCGCAACGGCGACAGAAAAATGTCATGCCAGTTAATCCCATCAATTTCAAGAAAACAAACAATTACCCTTGTCATATTCTCATTGAACAGTGACACTGTTTTTTATCTTCTTCAGATATCATTGCCACCATGTCAAAACACCAATGAGATATCATGCTATTTATCGATGCTACCGCCACATCATCATTAGATTGCCATTCGAAATTTAAAACTTTACCCCTGCCAGGTGTTGAACGTGGAAATTTATACTCTTAGAAGAGCCTTAACCTTTGTGATACAACCAACTTGGTCCAATTTCTCACATACAGATTCCTTCTTTTTCTTTTTAAAATGTACCATTGCCACATGTGAATTCTTTATTCGATAAGCAAATTTTCACTCATTTTTTAAAGATTTTTTACCACGTGTTAAATGTTAATGAAAAAAAAAATTAATTTAATATTTAAATTACTATTATTTTTAAGAATATACATCCGTCACATTTTCATCTCTTGTTAGACAATAAAATTATTTTTTACAGCCATATTACTTTTTACCTTTTTATCATGCCTTATTGGGTATTTAAAAAGCTCTTTATCTTTTCAAAAATCAATCATGCCACATGTCCAAAAATTATTGGACCGTAAAATTGCACTTTATCAATTGGAAATTTACTTCTCTTATGTGTCACAATCCCATTGCACACTCAAATTTTTAACACATCTAAAATGACCAATCGGTTTGACCAATCGGTTCACCATTTTAGCCATCCGATTTTGTTATTTTAACTCGGTTTAAGATCCAACAGGACTGGTTCCTAAGGTTTTATGACGTGCTCGTTTCAAATCCGGGCTCAGAATTCAAAAATTCCTCTTGCATAGATGAGTGTTTTCACAAACCCTTAATTTGGACTCATTTTTTACTAGCTGGTTCAACAAACTCAAGCTTGATTTTAGACTTGGACAAACCGGTTCTTAAGGTTTTTCAGCCTCCTCTTTCCAGAACCGACCTCCAAATTTTTAAATTCAACTTCCTCAAGTAAGCTTCATACAAACAGTCAAAGAAAATACTATTATTTCTTCATCAAAGGGCCTCAAACACACCCTAAACTCAAACATATAGAAGTACTCCACAAGACGAGATACAAATTCCAAAATACTCAAACACCTCAGTTCATCTAACACGGTTTCTCCATCAACTTTATTTCTCCATCAGCTTTGTTTCTCCTCCAGCTCAGTTTTTAAATCAGCTCCGAGGAGGTAGCCCCGAGCTACTTCGCCCTCAGCTCATTTTCTTCATTAGCTTTGATGAGGTAGCCCCGACCTACTTCAGCATCACATTAGTTTCTCCACCAGCTCGGTTTCTCCACCAACTTGGTTTCTCCACTAGCTCGGTTTCTCCACTGGCTTATTTTCTCCACCAGCTTTCTTTCTATACTAGCTTTGTTTCTCCACTAGTTTTGTTTCTCCATCAGCTTCGTTTTCCCAACAGCTTCGTTTCTTATCAACCTCGTTTCTTATCAGCCTCATTTCTCCATCAGCCTCGTTTCTCCATCAGCTTCGTTTCTCATTCAGCTTCATTTTTCTATCAATTTCGTTTCTCCATCAGCTTCATTTCTCCATCAACCTCATTCCTCCATCAACCTCATTTCTCCACTAGCCTCGTTTCTCCATCAGCTTTGTTTCTGCATCAACTCTGAAGAGGTAGTCCCGAGCTACTTCGACCTCAATCCAATTTCTTTATCGACTCCAAGTGGTTTAATCCAAATCAATCTCCTGTAATCTATCTCCATTAAAGTTCGATTAGATTGGACTTGCTATTCTCCACTTACTTCTGATGGACTCAGACTCGCTATTCTCCACTTACGTCCGAATAACTCAGACTCGCTATTCTCCACTTACGTCCAAATAACTCATACTCGTTATTCTCCACTTATGTCCGATTAGCTCGGACTCACTATTTTTCACTTACGTCCGATTAACTTGGACTCATTATTCTTTACTTACGTCAAATTAGCTCGGACTTGCTATTCTCTACTTACATCTGATTAACTCAGACTCGTTATTCTCTACTTACGTCCGATTAGCTGGGACTCGCTATTCTCCACTTACATCCGATTATGCTCGAACTTGCTATTCTCAATTTATGTCCGATTAGCTCGGACGCTATTCTCCACTTACGTCCGATGGACTTCGACTCGCTATTCTCCACTTACGTCCGATTAACTCAGACTAACTATTCTCTATTTACAACTGATTAGCTCAGACTCACTAATCTCCACTTACGTCCGATAGACTCGAACTCGGACTCGCTATTCTCTACCTATGTCTGATTAACTCATACTCGCTTTTCTCCACTTATATCCGATTAACTCGGACTAGATACTCTCCACTTACATTTGATTAACTCGGACTTGCCATGCTTATGTCTATATCACTCAGTCTCGTTACATACCTCACTTCGAAGCACTCTATTCAAGTTTGAATCACTTGGATTCATTGCTCACTTCACTTCGAGGAACTTAGCTCAAGATTGAGCTCCACAAACTTATCACTCTCCCTTCAAAGGGGGTAGCACCGAGCTATTAGGCCTTCTCAGAGTTTACATTCCCTCCTGAGTAGGTAGCACCGAGCTATTAGTCTTCCTTAAGCATGGAATATTCAAAAGATAGTCTTGAACTATCCCTTAAACTACTCAAACAACTTTAAGTGTCTGCTTCTCACCTTCTTATTACCCGGGTATCTAAACGATGTTAGAACTACATGACACAGAAATAAAACAGTCCAAATAAACTGTACTCCCTCGACCGTATTAATGCATTCAAGGAAGCGGGGGGCATCTGATATAGAGGAAAATTCCTTTTCCAACAATATTACGACACGTGGCAACCTTCAAGGGCAGAAGGATAATTTTGTGACTCAAACAAATAAACCAATTAAATCACCACACATGGCAAGGAACATAATCATAATTTCACACCGATCTCCGAGTACTATTATAACACTCCAAAACACTATATAAGGGGGCTCTCATCATAAAAGGTACATATTCATAATTCACAACAAATAACTCTTACAAATATATAACTTTACAGTTTATTATTCTCTTATTATTCTTTCACATGACCGATTTGGGCATAGGAGAGTCCCCCCGGGGCACAACCCTTAGGGGACTTTCTAGTTTACGTGTTTCTCATGTGCATAGGGATCTGAGAGGCAGATTTTCGGCATCAACATGCACATAGGTGATTGATTGCAAGGTCCAAACCTTGGCCAAAGGTGGCGACGACACAACAAGGTATTGATCAATAAAAAAGTAAGCATATTTAGTAGCAAAGTTTCCATCAGGGCAATTCGCCCACAATAAACAGTCCCTTTTCAAGGAATTAGGTCAGCAAGGAGTTGTAGTAGTCAAGTTCTTAATTTTTTCAGGGAAGCAAAAGGATTGTTTTCCAAATTCCAAACCAGTTTATCCATTAAATCCAAGACTTTAAGATTATCCTCATCACAACTCAAAGGGCGACCCAAGTGTCGGACCAAAAGGATATATTGGAGCCATTGTTAATCACCCATTTTAGCCCCTTACTAGCAACCTCCCAAGTGTTTTTCATAATTCTCCAAGTGCAAGAAGTATTAGCATTTGGATTGTTACTAGTAATCTTTCTATTGGTAAAGTATTTAATATTGCGTAGAACTTTTATCTAAAGGCTATTGTCATCCATTAACATTTGCCAATTAAGCTTAGAGACAAACAATGTTTTTAGAGTGAGCTTTTCTAATACCAAGACTCCCAAACTTCTTAGGTCTAGTAACTTTATCATAAGCCTTTTCAAGATCAATTTTAATGGCCATTTCGCCAACCCTACTAGTCTTATACAAAATGGTATGGATTGAATGATAATGATATTATAATTATTTTTCCTACCATGGATGGAATTCGCTTGGAAGGGTGAAATAAGATCATTTAAATAGGGTCGAAAATGAGCCACTCAAATTTTGGTAACAATTTTATAAATTGTGTTGCACAAACGTATCATGACGACCTTTCGAAAAATTATTTGAAGAATAAATTGCTTTGGAAAGTTTGGTAACATTATCCATGAGAATGTTCCAACATTTCTGGTAGAACACAAGATGTAGATGTAACGACCTATCCCGAGTTGGCCACCCCCGAGATAGTGTTGTCACATTTTGAAAATCCCAACACGACACAATATGCAACAAGAAAATAATGACAACATAAATTTTTACATTACTCCTCAACCCTTAACAGGGGAGATACATCATTCTGATCTTGACTTAAACATTATAAACAACGTAAAATGTATGAATATTTACAAATAAAATTTTATTTTATTTCCTCATTAGTCTGAGGATGTAGACATGTACATGGCTTATAGATAATGATTTCGTTTGAACCTCAACTCACCAACCTATTTGTCCTGCCTACTACCTCAAATCACTGTACAATGAGGGATGAGTTTCACAAGCTCAGTGAATTAAATTTACTAAATATTCAATTTGTATAAATAATCTTTTAATATTTAATCATTGATATCTCATATAATTTGATAATAGCATTCTACTATCACTACACATATCATAAGTCCCATTCTCTATCAATCTCTTCTTCTTATATATTTGTTCACCTTAAAACCATCAATTATCTCATAATAACCTCGTTATGAGGTTCACAGCATAAAGTCTACCATTTAGATGGTTCTTATCATATCATACTTCTATGTTTCTTTCTCACCATAACTGTCTCTCTGTGAGACTCATTCATTTGTAAATTTATTATCTATAAATAAATTTACAATAACAAACAACACTTTAGCATTTCAGTAATACAATCAATATTTAAAACATACGCAATGTGTGAATTATTATTAGGAAAATTCTTCCTATATGTCGACATGTTTTTATCTTAGACCGGCCCCTTCTAGGTTCATTTATTTACAGCATATATCGGCTGTCACGGTTTTCATTTATTTCAAGCATATACCGGCTGTCAAAGTTTTTCAATTAGACTGACCCCTTCCCGGTTATTTTATTTCATGCATATGCATATGAATAATGATATGAAATATGCATATGAATAATAATATAAAAACAAACATGAATTCAAATATTTAAATTAGCAATCCTGATTATTCTAAATTTATTTTTGAAAAAATCCACTAAATTTCTCTCATCATAAATCATATCAAATCATCAATCATAGGTTGTCAAGATCTACTAAATTTCCTCTCCTCATAAATCATATCAAATCATCAACTATAGCTCATCAAGAATTTCCCTTATCACCTTTATTATTAAATCGACTCATTATTCCAATAATATTATTTCTCATAAAATAATTATCTACATATCCACTATTCCTATCATACCTATCAACCAACTTTCATCTATCACAAAATCATAAGTTAATGATTTATTCAAATATTATCACTACATATTTCATATTTATCTTGATTAATTTAAGTAAATCTAATCATCACGTAACACTTAGAGCTACCCGTGGATCACCTCATTGGCTTTCCTGCTCCTCTCAGCAATTTCCTCCAGTTGCTGATTGTCAACACCTGATATAATATTTATATTAAAAATTTTAATTTATTCTTCAATTCTTCCATAATTCACATCCTTAGAAAATTTCCACTTTGAATTTTGGGAAATTTCATGTATGCTAAATTTCAAAAATAAACTTCACGTTATTACCTTATGCTTTTCTTAGAGCTTCCCGTGGTTCTCTATAAAATTCTCCCGTAAACCCCTTCAAAATTTTTCTCTTTCAACATTTCTTTCGGTCCCCAAGTGTTTAAAGAAAGAGAGTAATTTGAATTGTAGTTGAAAGAAAACAAAACAGGATTTGGTAAGTAAATAAATAAAAAAACTAAAACTATTTGTATTTATAAGCCAAAAATCTAAACAAGACTTAGCAGCCCCCTCCCTAAAATGCTCCACGTAGAGGCCTTGCTGCCTTACATGCAGCTTGGCCTCATTCTCTTTGAAATAAGTGTTGCCATAAATTTTTTTTATTTTTTATTTTTGTCTTCTTTTGGACGACTTAGATATATTTTTTTTTGAATTGTTTTAGTAAAATTAAACCTTTTGCATTTAAATATATATATATATATATATATATATATTATTTTAACTCTATGTCATATTTATTAAAGTACTTCTTTACCCTTACTTTACAAATACGGGTATTACCGTTCTACTCACCTTACAAAAATTTCATTTCCGAAATTTTCTTACCTAATTCATGAAAGAGTTGGGGGTATTCCTTCCTCATTCTTGCTTCATGCTCCCAAGTGACTTCTTCGACATCTTTATTCCGCCATAATATTTGAATCAAAGGAATGACTTTATTTCGCAAGACTTGCTCTTTTCTATCTAGAATTCTGACCGGTGCTTGCATAAAAGTCAAATCTTCCTGAAGTTCTATCGCCTGATTCGAGATACTATAGGATTCATCGTGTAAGTACTTTCTCAACAGTGACACATGAAACACATTATGTAATTGCTTTAACTCTGGGGGCAAATCCAATCGATATACTACTGGTCCAATTCTATTAATCACCTCATATGGCCCCACAAATCTTGGGCTCAACTTTCCCTTCTTTTTAAACCTCAACATACCCTTCCATGGAGATATCTTCAAAAATACCCAATCACCAACTTGAAACTCGAGAGGTCGTCTTCTTTTACCAGCATATCCCTTCTGCTTGTTCTATGTTACTCTAAGGTTCTCACTAACCAGTTTGAGCCTCTTAGTAGTCAAGTCTATCATTTTTGGACCAAATATCTTTCTCTCTCCAACTTCTTCCCAGCATACTGGAGTTCTACACCTTTTACCATATAAAGCCTCGAATGGTGCCATCCCAATGATACTGATTATTGTATGCAAACTCGATCAAAGGTAAATAAGCATCCCAGTTCACTGAGAAACTCAATACACTTGCTCTCAACATATCTTCTAGTATTCTGATAATTCTCTCCGTCTGCCCATCAGTTTGTGGATGGAAAGCTGTACTAAACTGTTCACGGGTACCCATAGCTTCTTGGAAACCTCTCGAAAATCTAGAGGTAAATCTAGAATCTCTATCTGATACAATACTCACGGGTACTCCATGTAATTTTACTATCTCCATTACATACAAGTCAACTAACTTTTTAGGACTCCAGGTAGTTTTAATAGGAAAAAAATGTGAAGACTTAGAAAGTCTATCTATTATAACCCACACAGTTTCATGTCCTCTCTAGGTATGGGGAAAACCAGAGACAAAATCCATACTCACAATTTCCCATGGCCACTCAGGTACTGGAAGAGGTTGTAATAAACTTGCTGGATGTCTATTCTCAGACTTCACTTGTTGGCAAGTCAAACATCTAAAAATATATTCTGCTATGTCCTTCTTCATCCCTGACCACCAATAATTCTGTCTCAATCCTCTGTACATCTTATTATTACCCGGGTGCATGAAATATACAGAATCATGAGCCTCTCTTAGTATCTCCTTCCTCATCTTCACATTATTGGGAACACAAACTCTATGCCTCAATACCACCATACCATCTTCCCTAATTCTAAACTCGGTTGGCTTCCCACTCAACACTTCCCGTCTGATCTTCTCTCTCCCCTCATCTCTACCATGCATCTTTAATAAACGATCAATAACAGAAGATTGTACCACCATATTTGCCATCAATACTCCTCTATCATTGACACTCAACTACATCCTTATTCTTCTTACTTCTATCATCAAGCTAGTATTACGACTCCCAATAGCAACTAATCTCCCTATAGCCTTTCTACTCAATGCATCAGCTATTACATTAGCCTTTTCTGGATGATAATGAATTGTACAGTCATAATCACAAATCAACTCCATCCACCTCCTCTGCCTCAAATTCAACTCCTTCTGGGTTAGTAAATGTGTCAAGCTTTTATGATAAATAAAAATTTCACAATTGGCTCCATAAAGATGATATCTCCAAATCTTTAAAGCAAAAACTATGACAACCAATTCTAAATCATGCGTCAGGTAATTCCTCTCATGATTCTTCAATTGCCTAAATGCATAATCTATAGCTCTCTCATGTTGCATCAACACACATCCCAATCCCTGATATTGTTGGAAATCACCTTGACAAGATACCCAGGTGGTGATCTTCCAAACACCCAAGTCTAGAATGACTTGTAGAAAGAATTTAAGCAATCGAACACAAGAACAGAAAATTAAAGAAAGAAAGATGACAAGGAATTTGTTATCGAGGTTCGCCAATGTGCCTATGTCCCCGTGAGTTCCTCAGAACTCTATACACTAATCTCAAATGGTTCTTACAAGTTACAACAATCCCCTTCAAGAAGCTCAAGTTCTTGAAAAAACCAAGAAGAGAAGAAAGAAGATTGCAATGCTCTCTCTCTTTATACTACTCTCTCTTCTTTATAACCATCCTCACTACAAAGAGTCCCTCTTGTGTTTATGTCTCTCACACAATTCTCTCTTGTATTACAATTGATCTCAAAGAGTGTCTTGTATGTGTTGTATTCTATCTGTGAAAAATGAGGCTTGGGAACTCCTTTTATAGCCTTTCACTTCTTGGACATTCTTGTGAATCATTTTCCACCCTTTGATCCTGATCTCCACTTAATCATAGCCCTTCATCACTTCCTAAGTGGTGCTGTGCGTTTTAACCTTGCACTCACGCACTTAAAAGGGTCTTAAAATAGGTTGTCCATGTGTGCAGCCCTTTGCCTAGCGCCTAGGCGCTCAACAGGGGGCACCATGGCGCTGGGCAGGGCACCTTTGCACACCTTCTGGACACCATGGTGCTGGCTTCTGGGCGTCATAGCGCTGATGCGGTCCTACAGCACACCATTATGGATGCCATGGTGCTGGTTATTGGGCGCTATGGTGATGATGTGGTCCTACAGCACACCATTCTGGACGCTATGGTGCTGGTTGCTGGGCGCCATGGCGCATGCTGATGCTACTGTTGTGCGCACACTTCCCTGGTTATGTGCAGAAGTGCGCACACTAGTGCGCATGGTCTTCCCTTACTCCAAATTGATGCACACACATGTGTGCAGTCTTCTAACTTGCTGAACGTTGATACTCCACCTTTGGTTTGGACTTTAATCATTTTTAAACCATGTTTGGACCTGTTTGAACCTTAGATAAATAACAACAGTCTCTACCTTTGTCTAAGTGTTCAAAAAACCTGAACCATTATGTAGAAAGCTTCGGGATCCAAACTCATCTTGAGTCACCAATTAACCAACTCCAATCCTAAGTAATTTAAGGCAATGATTGAACTTACTTAGAGGTAGAACTTTAGTACCCAAGTCCGCAGGATTTTCTTCCGTGGCAACCTTATCCACATGGATGCATCCTTTCGTAACATTTTCTGGAATGTAATGATACCGAACATTCATATGCTTTGTCCTCTCATGGTGTGGCTATCCAAAGACACCAAAACCTGCTCTTTTAGGATCTCCCACTCATCCAACAACCCTTTGCACCCCATAACCTCCTTTATGGCTTCCATAGCCGCTATGTATTCTGCCCCGGTTGTTATGAGTGCTACCACCGGCTGCCACTGAGCCTTCAAATACCTCAGAAACCTCTTCATCCCAAGGCAATGCTTCTTTCTGAGATTACTCACAAATTTGCTGAGAACACCCATTGCCCAAGAAACCCTCAACCGGTTTCTCTCCTTTTCTTGGATTCTACACATCCCAAGGATATTTTGTGCAAGGCTGAGATCCTTCCTCTCGAACTCCTCACTGAGTTGAGAAGATTTGCTCAATTTCCCAATCAAATTGGACCACCAATGCTAACACTATCCGGATCGTTTTGTACTTCACAACTGGTGAGAAGATTTCAGTGAAATCTATGCCTTCTTTTTGTGTGAACCCCTTCGCCACTAGCCTAGCTTTATACCAGACTTCATCCCCTGGAGTATTCCCTTATTTGATCTTGTAGAGCCATCTACAATCTACAACTCTCTATTTTTTTGGTTTGGGCACCAACTCCCAAGAGTTGTTCTTCATCAAAGAGTCCATTTCTTCTTCCATAGCCAGCTGTCACTTTGACGAATCCTTACACTCTATGGCATCCGTGTAAGTTTCTAGTTCAATCTCTCCTTCTATCTAAGGAGTTGCTACATTAGCATCCGCAAACCCATATCTCAAGGGTGGTCTAACCACTCTCCTTTCCCGGTCTCTTGTGAGCTGGTAGTCCTTTACTGCATCAACCTCTTCTTGTTTAGCCTCTCATTCTTGAGTTTCTTGAGCTTGGCCTTCATCCAAGGGCTCTACCTGGTCCGAACCCTCTTGCCTCATCTGCTCTACCTGAACCGAGTTCTCTTTGATGCGATGCTCCATAACTTCCGGTTTGGTTTGCTCACTAGCCCTTGTAGGGTTTGTTTTCTCTAAGTAGGGAAACAACGATTCATTAAAAATAACATCCCTACTTATAATCAGTTTCATGACCTATATCCCTTAAGCCCATCACCATATCCTAGAAATACACATTTTCTAGATCTTGGGCTAAGTTTATCCTCCTTTTGATGTGCATATGCAGCACAACCAAAAGTCCTAAGGTTGTTTAATTCAGAGGGTTTTCCACTCCATATCTCCATGGGAGTTTTGAGCTCTAAAGCTCTAGAGGGTGATCTATTTATCAAGTATACAGCTGTAGCCACAGCTTCTCCCCAAAAATATTTTGGTAACCCGGATCCTATTAACATGCACCTAACCTTCTCCATAAGAGTTCTATTCATTCTTTCAGCAACTTCATTTTGCTGGGGTGTTTTTACAACCGTCTTGTGCTTTAGAATGCCATTTAATTCACATAATTTATTAAAATCATTATTGCAAAATTCTAAGCCATTATCGGTTCGTAAAGCCTTAACTACCTTACCCGTTTGAGTTTCCAGCAACTTCTTCCACATAACAAATTTATTCAAGGCATCGGATTTATTCCTCAACAAATAAACCCACACTCTTCATTGAATAATCATCAATTAAAGACAGAAAGTAAAAGTTACCTCCCTGTGTTGGTGTCCTAGCTGGTCCCCAAAGGTTTGAATGAATGTAGTCAAGAATCCCTTTGGACTTGTGCACTCCGGTGTTGAAGCTGACCCGGTATTGCTTCCCAAGAATGCAACTCTCATAGGAATCCAGTTTTTCTACTTTGTCACCACCAAGTAAACCTTCCTTGCTAAGCACTTACATGCCCTTTTCGCTCATGTGACCCAAGCGAGTGTGCCAAAGGGCTGCCTTGTCCATCTCAGCCATCAAGCTTGCTGCTTGATCATTGATTTCTGTCTCTCTGATCATCTTATAGAGTCCATTGTTTCTTGCTGCCTTGATCACTACCAAAGATCCCTTGGCCGCTTTGATCTTTCCTCCCTCTACTTTGCATGTATACCCCATGGAATCCAGCTGCCCCAATGAGATCAAGTTCCTCTTCAAATCTGGAAGATATATTACATTTCACAGTAGCCTTGTGACTCCATCAAACATTCTCAATTGGATGTCTCCAATCCCTCTTACTTGGCAAGAATTGTCATTCCCCAAGAAGACCCTTCCATCATTGATCTCCTTGAAATTCTTGAACCATTCCTTGTGAGGCTACATATGATAAGTGCACCCGGAATCAAGAATCCACTTTCCACTGCCTTGCCTCCTGCTTACTTTTGAGCACACAACAAGCACATCATCTTACTGTTCTCCTTCGGCAACCAAAGCCTCTCCATTGTTGGTATGGCTTCTCCTCTCATCCCATATCCTTTTCTTGCAATCTTTCTTGAAATGGCCCTTCTTGTTGTAGTAGAAGCATCTCCTTCCTCCTCCAAGTATTATTTTGGAATGAGATCTCTCATGGTTCTGCCCTCTACCTCTTGATTTATCCCGGTAGTTGCCATGGTTGCTACTGCCATTCCGAGTTGCTGGCTTTCCTCTTACGAACATCCCATCTCCACTTGATGTCTCCTTCATCTTGGCCTTGAAATCATGTGCCCTTATGGCATTGATTACAATCTCCGTTGTCAAAGTATCTCTTCCATACTCAATAGCATTAATAAAATTATCAAAGCAATCAGGAAGAGAATTTAACAAAATGACAGCCAATCGTTCATCCGGAAAAATAATGCTACAACTATTCAAATCTTGAACTAGCTTATTAAAGACATCAAGATCATCTTGCAACTCTTTACTAGGATCCATTTTAAAAGCAAAGGTTCTTTTAAGAAGATAAATCTTATTAGGGAGAGTTTTGGTAAGAAACAACTCATCTAGTTTCTTCCATATGACAACCGGATCCTCCGAGTCTCCGTACTCCCTTGTGACACTATCTGACATGTGCAAGAAAATGGTGCTGTAAGCCATCTTCTTCATCTCGGTCCGGTGGTCCTCCGTGACACTTGATGGAAAAGCATCATCTTCTCCAATAGCCAAGTCCACTTTCTATTGCATTAGAACCGCCTTGATCTTCCGCTTCCAAAGGGCAAAGTCTCCTTTTCCATCAAACTTCTCTACACAGAAATTTGAAGCCATCTTTTGTGGACAAGATCCTAGATTTATGCACTACCCACAAATGCTATCTTCAACCTCAAGAACACAGATCGAAGATGGATCTGAACACTATTCTTGAATCAACCTTCAAGAACACGACTGGATCTTAATCTTTACACCGTTCTTGAATCACCCAAGAAGTTGATTTTTGATTCTTAGAGTCTTGGCTCCGTCACCTTCTACTTCTTGCTCCGATAACTAGCTGTGTAGCTTTAATACCACTATTGGAAATCACCTTGACAAGATGCCCAAGTGGTGATCTTCCAAACACCCAAGTCTAGAATGACTTGTAGAAAGAATTTCAGTAATCGAACACAAGAACAGAAAATCAAAGAAAGAAAGAAGACAAGCAATTTTTTATCGAGGTTCGGCAATGTGCCTATGTCCCCGTGAGTTCCTCCAAACTCTCTGCACTAATCTCAAATGGTTCTTACAAGTTACAGCAATCCCCTTCAAGAAGTTCAAGTTCTTGAAGAAACCAAGAAGAGAAGAAAGAAGATTACAATGCTCTCTCTCTATACTACTCTCTTTTCTTTACAACCAGCCTTACTACAAAGAGTTCCTCTTGTGTTTATGTCTCTCACACAATTCTCTCTTGTATTACAATTGATCTCAAAGAATGTCTTGTATGTGTTGTATTCTATCTGTGAAAAATGAGGCTTGGGAACTCCTTTTACAGCCTTTCACTTCTTGGACATTCTTGTGAATCAATTTCCACCCTTTAATCATGATCCCCATTTAATCATAGCCCTTCATCACTTCCCAAGTGGTGCTGTGCATTTTAACCTTGCACTCACGCACTTAAAAGGGTCTTAAAACAGGTTGTCCATGTGTGCAGCCCTTTGCTTAGCGCCTAGGTGCTCAACAGGGGGCGTCATGGCGCTGGACAGGGCACCTTTGCACACCTTCTGGACGCCATGGTGCTGGCTTCTGGGTGCCATGGCGCTGATGCAGTCCTACAGCATACCATTCTGGATGCCATGGTGCTAGTTGCTAGGCACCATAGCGCTAATGTGATCCTACAGCACACCATTCTGGACGCCATGGTGCTGGTTGCTGGGCGCCATGGCGCATGCTGATGCTGCTGCTATGCGCACATTTTCCTGATTCTGTGCAAAAGTGCGCACACTAGTGCGCATGGCCTTCCCTTGCTCCAAATTGATGCACACATATGTGTGCAGTCTTCTAACTTGCTGAACTTTGATACTCCACCTTTGGTTTGGACTTTAACCATTTTTAAACCATGGTTGGACCTGTTTGAACCTTAGACAAATAACAATAGACGCATCACTGTATACCACAAATCTTTCAACATTAGAAGGAAGCACTAATACTGGGGCAGTAATCAATTTTTCTTTCAACAGCTGGAAACTTCTCTCACATTCCTCTAACCACCTAAACTTCATGTCCTTCCTTTCAATTTAGTCAATGGTCCAACAATCATAGAAATGTTTTGGATAAATCTCCTATAATAACCAGCCAACCCCAAAAAGCTTATAATTTCAGTTACACTCGTGGGTCTTTCCCGATTCAACACTGCTTCTACTTTCTGTGGGTCAGCTATTTTCTCCTCTCCCGATACAACATGCCCCAAGAGAGATATTTCACTCAACCAAATCTCACACTTAGATAACTTTGCATATAATTTCTCTCTCCTCAGAATCTCCAACACTATCTCCAAATGTTGCATATGCTTCTCTTCATTCTTGGAATATACCAAAATATCATCAATAAACACAATCACAAATCTGTCCAAGAATGGTTTAAACACCCAAATCATTAGGTCCATAAATGCTGTAGGAGCATTAGTCAACCCAAATGGCATCACCAGAAACTCATGATGGCCATAACGTGTCATAAAAGCCGTCTCAGGCACGTCCCCCTCCTTTATTTTCAATTGATGATAATCGGATCTCAGGTCTATCTTAGAAAACACCTTAGTTCCCTATAACTGCTCGAATAAATCATCTATCCTGGGAAAAGGATATCTATTCTTGATGGCAATCTTATTCAATTGTCTATAATCAATACACAACCTTGTCCCGTCCTTCTTCTTGATAAACAACACAGGGGCTTCCCAAGGTAACATACTAGGAAGAATAAATTGTTTATCTAGTAACTCTTGAAGCCAAACTTTCAACTCTCTCAATTCAGCTGCTGCCATTCTATAAGGTGCTATAGATATGGGTGCTGATCTTGGAATCACTTCAATAGAAAACTTAATCTCCCTATTGGGAGGTAAATCAGACAACTCCTCAGGGAATACGCCAAAAAAATCTTTCACTACCAAGATTTCTTTTAACTTCCTACTTTCCTTGCTAGAATCCACCAAATATGCCAAATACCCCTCACAACCCTTCTTCAACCATTTACTAGCAGTTAAGGTAGAAATAAGACAGTTAGCAAGTATCTTATGTTCTCCCTGAAAACTAAACTCCTCTTATCCAGTTATCTTGAACACCACATTTTTTCTAAAACAATCTACCCAAGAATGATATGCAGATAACCAATTCATCTCCAGAATTAAATCAAAATCTGTCATATCTAAAGGCAATAAATCAACATCAAATTCTCTATCAGCAATATTAATCACAAAACCTCGATAAATTGTCATGATAATAACCATATCTCCATTAGGAACCTCAACAATAATCGTATGCATCAAAGGACTAGCACTAATAGATTTCATATAAATACTAGATGCAAAAGAATGGGTTACACTAGGATCAATTAATAATCTAACAGGCCTACCAAGGATAGATATCATACCCATAACAACATCAGGAGTGGCTTGTCCATCATGTTGGGTCAATGCATAGACTCTGCTATCTCTGAACTGAAACTGGCTACCATTTCCTCTCTCAGCTACTAATCATTAACCTCTGCCTTGCACACTCCTTGATCCACCACCTCTCTCAACCGGTCTTCTCCCAATACTTCCAACGCTTACATCAACAGATTTTCTCACTGGACAATCTGCAACAACATGTCCTTCCTCACCACATACAAAGCATATCTGCATAGAGAAATTTTGAGACATATGCCCCATCTGATTATATCTAAAGTAAACCTTTGCCTCTCAATCATACATCAGGTTACCACTTCCCCCGGGTGGCATACTTACTCCTCTACCATAACTCCTAATTCCCATAGCTTGTCTCCCAAATCTAGGGCTCCCACCAATATGACTTTGAGCTATAGAAGTAACAGATCCTGTTTACCTCTGACTCTGCACTACAGTTCCTTGTGACAAGGAACACCCCCTCTAAGTGGTCTCCCGCCCTGTACACCCATACTGCTACCACCTCTTGGTCCCTCAAATCTTGACCTCTTTAGCCAATCTCTCCCAGTGTTTTCAGAGGCGAGGGCGTTGGGCGAGGCATTTTGCCTCAATAAGGCAAGGCGTAGTTCTCGAGGCATTGAGGTGAAAGCCTTTTAAAACATTGGGACATTTTGAATAAAATAATATTAATTAAATTATAAAAATATTAAAAACTTAAAATAATATAAATAAATTAATTATCAATAAATTTTACTAATTTAAGACCTATAAATAAATATTTTTACACAAATATCAAATAATTTGATGAAAATTTTAATCACACTATATTTTAATAATTTAATCATAAATATAAAACAATATGATGTTGTAAATACTAAATAGTAAATACTATTTGTTAGTCAAATAGTCAAATAAAAATTATGAAACAAAAATATGCAGGGCAGCAACTGTTAATTGCCATTCTCTTTGGCTTAGTCCCGTTAGTCAAATACTATTTATTTTACGATATTTTACTAAATACTGTTTATTAGTCAAATAAAAATACTAATATTATATTTGGTATCTGTTGTAAAGTGTAAATATTATCTGCTGAGCTAAAAGCCTAATGACTTGGCTGAAAATCCATGTGAAGTCTGATCAAATCAGTCTGCTACTCTGCTCAAAGCCTGATGAAATGAAATGGGCTCATGATGACAAGCACGTGCTGCGAAGTCTCTCTCTCACCCTGCATATTTTCTCTAAGTGAAGAAGACAAAAGCCAATCGCTCTCTGCATATTTTCTCTAAGTTTTAATTTTTTTCAAAGGAAACAAAAGCCAAATAAAATTCGATTTCAAGTCTGTCTCTGAGCATTTTGAAGACACCAGAGAGAACAGAGCTGTTTCAAAGCTCATCTACGGCGGTGCACTGAATAAGGAACCTGTAGTCGCACATCTCAGCCATCCATTTCTATTAGTCTTCGTGGATAGGCATGCCTCAAACTTGCCTTTCATAACACTGATATTTTCATATGAGAAATGGTATGGCTATCTCTACTCCAATACATTCTTCTCATCTGGTTTTCATTCTCTTAGTTTTTTTACAGAGCCTTTCAGCTGTTTGATAAAATGCCTAAGTGATTTTTTGGGTTGCAGAAGAAAAAAAAAATAGCATTGGGCGTACGCCCAGACGTCTAGGGTGTCAAAGGCGTACGCCCCGGGTCTGGGCGAATGCTCAGACCCAAAAAATGTGCGCCCACTGATACTTTCGCCCCAGGATTCATGCCCTGGGGCATTTTGGCCGGAAAACGCCTCCGAGCGCGCCCCTGGCGTGCCCCAAAAACGCCTTTAAAAATTCTGATCTCTCCTACCTCTAAACTCCATTAAATCCTTTTCAATCTGTAATGCTTTATCCATTAGTACAACATAATTTTGTATGCTCATATAAGAGAGTTTAGTCCGAATGTCATAGTGTAATCCATATAAAAATCTCTTACATTTTATGTCCTCCGTATTCACTAATTCAGGTAAAAACCTTGACAAGGCTATGAATCTACTATCATATTTAGCGACCAATTACCATGCCTTAGATGAATAAAATCTCTCTCTTGTTGTGCTTGAAAGGTATCTGAAAAATACTTCGCAAAGAACTCAACCTTAAACTTACTCCAAGTTAAAGGTTGTTCTACATGTGTGCTTACCTTGGGCAAAATATCCTCCCACCATTGAGAAGCCTAACCCTCCAGCATAAATGAAGCAAAAGAAACCTTCTGTCTATCTGTCACTGGTAAGTCCTCAAAATATTTTTTGACATGTCTGATCCACTGCTCAGTTTCTACAGGATTTATATATCCTCTAAAAGACTGGGGTTTAAACTTAAGAAATCTCACAAAAAAATCACCTTACATCTCATGTGCAAACACACCTTCTCCCTCATAAACCTCTTGTTTCACCACATCAGGTTCTCTTCTACCTCTTTCCTCTAATCTTCTCTGCAGATTATCAGCCTTTTCTTCAGCTGCATTCATCCTCTCTATAGCACGATTAAGAACTTCTCTCAATTTATTAATCCTAACCTCAGATTCTCTCCTAGCTATACTAGTACCAGTTGCACTATTAATATGTTCTCTCGCAAGAACCACAGACTTAACTTCCTTCTCTGCTTCAGTTCTCTTAAAAATTAGGGGTCTACCATATCCCCTCTTATTTCAAATTCTACCTCTAGCTCTAGTACGTCTAAGTGTCATCCTCAGACTCTGCATTAAAATATAGTTTATTTAGATCTTCCACTTCTTTAAGCTCTCATGCAGTCTACAGAATCGTAAAACCTAATGCTCTGATACCAAAATTGTAACGACCAATCCTGGGTTGGCCACCCCCGAGACGGTATTGTCATATTTTAAAAATCCCAGCACGACACATATATGCAACAAGAAAATAACGACAACATAAATTTTTACATTACTCCTCAACCCTTAACAGGGGAGATACATCATTCTTATATTGACTTAAACATTATATACAATGTAAAATGCATGAATATTTACAAATAAAATTTTATTTTATTTTCTCATTAGTCTGAGGATGTGGACATGTACGTGGCTTACAGATAATGATTTCGTCTGAACCTCAACTCACCAAACTATTTGTCCTGTTTGCTACCTGAAATCATTATACAATGAGGGATGAGCTTCACAAGCTCAGTGAATTAAATTTACTAGAAGTGTTTAATTTATATAAATAGTCTTTTAATATTTAATCATTGATATCTTATATAACTTGATAATAGCATTCTACTATCACTACATATATCATAAGTCTTATTCTCTATCAATATCTTCTTTTTATATATTTGTTCACCTTAAAACCATCAATTATCTCATAATTACCTCGTTATGAGGTTCACGGCATAAAGTCGACCATTTAGATGGTTCTTATCATATCATACTTCTATGTTTTTTTCTCACCGTAACTGTCACTTTGTGAGACTCATTGATCTATAAATAAATTTACAATAACAAACAACACTTCAGCATTTCAGTAATACAATCAATATTTAAAACATGAGCAATGCATGAATTATTATTAGGGAACGTCTTCCCACATGTCAACATGTTTTTGTCTTAGACTGGCCCCCTCCCGGTTCTTTTATTTCTAGCATATACCAGCTGTCACGGTTTTCATTTATTTCCAGCATATACTGGCTGTCATGGTTTTTCAATTAGACCGGTCTCCTCCTGTTTCTTTTATTTCATGCATATGCATATGACCAATGATATGAAATATGCATATGAACAATAATATAAAAACAAACATGAATTCAAATATTTAAATTAGCTATCCTGATTATTCTCAATTTATTATTTAAAAAATCCACTAAATTCCTCTCCTCGTAAATCATATCAAATCATCAATCATAGGTTGTCATTATCCATTAAATTTCCTCTCCTCATAAATCATATCAAATCATCAACCATAACTCATCAAGAATTTCCCTTATCGCCTTTATTATTAAATCGACTCATTATTCGAATAATATTATTTCTCATAAAATAATTCTCTACACATCCACTATTCCTATCATACCTATCAACCAACTTTCATCTATCACCAAATCATAAGTTAATGATTTATTCTAATATTATCACTACATATTTCATATTTGTCTTGATTACTTTAAGTAAATCTAACACACCACGTAGCACTTAGAGCTACTCGTGGATCACCTCCTTGCCTTTCCCGTGCCTCTCAGTAATTTCCCCTAATTGCTGATCGTCAACACCTGACATAATATTTATATTAAAATTTCTAATTTATTCGTCAATTCTTCCATAATTCACATTCTTTGAAAATTCTCACTTTGAATTTTGGGAAATTTCATGTATGCTAAATTTCAAAAATAAACTTCACATTATTACCTTATGTTTTTCTTAGAGCTTCCCGTGGTTTTCTATAAAATTCTCCCGTAAACCCCTTTAAAATTTTTCTCTTTCAACCTTTCTTTCGGTCCCCAAGTGTTTAAAGAAAGAGAGTAATTTGAATCGTAGTTAAAAGAAAACAAAACAGGATTTGGTAAGTAAATAAATAAAAAAACTAAAACTATTCATATTTATAAGCCAAAAATCTGAACAAGACTCAGCAGGCCCCCTCCCCAAAATACTCCACGCAGAGGCCTTGCTGCTTTACATGCAGCTTGGCCTCATTCTTTTGGCAATAGGTGTTGCCACCTGTTGCAACAATTTTTTTTTGAATTGCTTTATAAAAATTAAACATTTCGCATTTAGATATATATATATATATATATATATATATATATATATTATTTTAACTCTACGTCATATTTATTAAAGTACTTATTTACTCTTACTTTACAAATACGGGTATTACAGTAGACCATATGGTCCAAGAACTTTAAATGCTTTAATGGACCAAACAACCCTTCTCACTTCCTCTTCCGAAGGAGATTCAATGAGGGGTTGATGTAATGAACTACCCAAAGTAGAAATGAAGGAGGGTTTGAACTCAATAGAAACGAAATTCTCAATCAGATCAGTGTTGAAATTTTTAAGACACCACTAAGACAAAACACTCTTATCAAAATCATTGTTATCATGTTCAACTTCCAGGCCCTAGAATTTATTATCTCTCCTTCTATAAATTGTTTAAAGATGAAAGAAATTTGTACAACGGTCGCCATTAAGAAGCCATGACACTTTAGACTTCATAAACCAAAATTCCTCTTCAAGTTTGAGGATATCATTAAATTCCTTTTGGAGCTTTTTTTTAAAGATTTAATTGAAAACCATTGGAAATAAGGTTATTAATCATAAGTAGTTGAAGGCTAGTAAGTCTTGCTTGAGCAGGTTTTTTACAAGAGAAAAGGTTACCAAAGCATTTGACATTCCATTCCTTGACAAGATTTTAAAAAAGAATAGCCCCTCTAAAAAGATTTTGCTATACCAAGCTTCCTTAACAAGATCAAGAAAGGCGGATTCGAGAACAAAAATGTTACAAGGTAGAAGGGTCTCTGTTTGAAGGATTGAGAATGATGAATGTTAATAAGAAGAGGACAATGGTCTGAGTAGTTTTTGGGCAGGTACAAAACAAGAGCATATGGGAAAGAAAATCACCAATCTGACTTTCTGAAACATCTATCAAGTCTTTTTCTTATCAAGCCTGCAAAATTACGAAGATTAGTCCAAATGAATTTGGACTTTAAATCCAAGATCAATCAAGTTACAATCATCCATATACTCTTTGAAGTATTTATCTCGATTTTGGTTGATTTTTTTACAACTCAGTTTTTTAGTCCCATACAATAGTTCAATAAAATCATCGCCTAGAAGCCAAGGAGAAGAAACAGATTGCACAAAATGTTTTATATTTTTCCACAAAACTATTCAAATATCATAATGTCGACTAGCATAAATAACACTAAAAACCTAAGATAGGGGAGAAGGATATACCTTAATTTTCAAGTGAACTTCTTGATAAGAACTTCAAACAACCTCCACTTCGATCATCTCTTTGTCCCATAATATCCACATGCCTCCAGCATGCCCCACTGCATCAACAATGAAAAGCTTGATGTATCCAAGAGTACTCGTAATTTATGCACTATTGAGTACTATGATAAGTGTTGATACAAAAACAAAAAGGATGGGGATGCCTGGACTTTAGTCGTCCTCAATAAGGTATTGTTGAAGGTTGGTTTAGGTGAGAGAACTCCTGGACTGGGGAATTTCTTCATGTGGAAAGTGTGCTTACTCTTGCAAAAGAAGTCTCTTAGAGTTTTAGTACTCCAAGGAAGACCCTCCAATGATTAAGTTAGTGAACACTCTTTGAGGTGAATAAAGAAAGGATGGAAGGGTGAAGGGATATTTGGATAGAGAAGAGAATAGGGTTATCTTTCTTCTTTAATCTTTTGGTGTTTTCTCCCTATATTTGGAATTCTCTCTAGCTTCTACCTTTTCTAGAGAATGTATGATTGTGTTTGAGTCCTGTATTTTTCTGGTTTGGCCTAGTTTAGGCTACTTGCTCTTATTTGTTTATTGATTTGTTTGATTAATTTTTTCGTTAGTCTCTCTCTTTCCTTGCTCAAGGGTGGGAATCTCTTTATATAGACATTGGTATTCTCCTTGCCGGGTTCTCCGGTGTGTAAGATTGTATAGACGAGATGTCCGTGCCTTGAGCCTTATAAAAGATGGTCCTTTGTACGTGAGGAATGACTTCCTTTTGAGTTGTCACATCATTGTCTCAAGAGGCATGGCTATGCGTATGTTGTCATAGTCGGTTCTAGTCACTTCCTCGTTTGGCAGTTATTAATTAGCCACATGTTTAGTTTATATTGGATTGTATTATTTTGGTCATATCAAAGTATCTATTATGATTCCTTAGAGGATTAGTTCTCTTTTGTTATTCGTCATGAATCGGGCTGGAACTTTGATTAGGTGCTTTATCATGAAGTGGATTGTATGTTCAATGTCTTTCCATGGTCGAGGTTGCAATTCTGAATTGGGCCGAAACGAGGTTGCATAAGTTTTGACCATTGACTTAGATTGGTCACGATTTGGATCTGAGTTATATGACAAGGCATTCTTCTGTTCATGCTAAGGTGCTTTGACATCGGTCCTTAATCCTCTTGAAGATCTTTGTTGGTCCGATCCTCATACTACACCTTGGTGGTAGCGTGATCGGGCTGTAGCTTTTTTTTTTGGAGTGAACTGTGAGGCTGACGGTCGTAGTTTTACTTCGGTGGGAACTGTAGGGCCCAGAATCACTACTCCATTAGGTGGGAGTCACAAGATATGAACCTTAGTATCTCTATAAGTTGGAAGGGGATGACTTGTCTTAGTCTTTCTCTCGAGGTTTGCTAGACTAGGGATCAGATCGTGCATTGGTAGAGGCCTAATCGAAGCTGTGGTTCCTCTTTTTCTCGAACGAATTGTGAGACTTTAGAGCCTTAGTTTTGATTCGACGTGAACTATATAACTGAAGTCACTTATCTACGGTAGAGAGAATCCTGATATGGAAGTCTTTAAACCCTTTTGGAAATCCTTGTTAGGTCAGAGCAGAATTGCGCGACTAAAATCTTGATTTCTTTTCAACTTGGATGGAAGTACATGGCCATGGAGGATTTAGTTTTGTGTAGGTAGAAATTGGTTGTCTAAAGTTAAAACTCAACTCTCACAGGAATTTTCTGTTATGATCAGCTCCTGAAGATGAGTGAGATGATTGAAGTCATAGCCCCTATTGGTTAGAGAGAAAATGTATGGATTTGGGAGCACCTAGTTTCATGTCGGGGAACTGTTGACTGTGAAATTTTTATGCATTGTTGAAGCCGTTGTTCTTATTCGATTAGGGAACATTAGAATGACATCATAATTCTTAAACTGATCTGAGGTAGGGTTTTATGGCTGCGAGAACCTTTAACCCCAACTTTGGTTGGGATCTTGTCGGTTGAGATCTATCTTCCCATTGATCTAAGGTAGAATGGAGCGCCTTTGGAAGCCATAATCCCACACTACCAAGATTTTGGGTGATTAAATTTTTACTTTTTGTTGGTCAAGAATTGGTGTGACTAAAACCATTTTCTTTGTTAGGGTTGCACAGCTGAATTTTTTAGCTCTCTTGATCTGAGGTAGGATTGTAAGGTTTTGGAAACCGTAATCCCACGTTGGTAGGAATTATTTACTAGAGTTTGGCCCTTCTTCTGTTCATGCGAAACTGTAAAGCTTCAAAAGTAGTAGTTCATTTTCTGGATGATTTGTATAACTAAAGCCTTGATCAGTATTTTAATTGTAGTGTGACTAGAATCGAAATCTTTCTTCTGCTTGAGTGGGGTTATGAGGCCTTTTAGAGCCGTGGTCTCTCTATGATGGGAGTTGTTTAACTGAAGCCACAATCTTCATTGTAGCGAGAATTGTAGGGCGTAAGCTTTGATATTTTGAGTGGGGTTTTCGACTGAAGCCTTAATTCATTTTTTACCTAAATAGAATAGTGTAATCATGAAGACCTTAGTTTCCATGTAGGTGGGAATAGTGGAACTGAGGTCGTGGTCCCATTTCTGTGTGAGTTATGTAGTTGAGGTTGCAATTCCTTATCTGTTGGGTAGAGTGAGGCTTTATGGCTTCGACAGTGCCTAGCTCCATGTCGAGGGGAATTGTTGACTTTTGTTAATTCTTGAAGATATGGAACTTTGATTTTGAGTGAGATTACATTTGAGCCCTTTGACTTTGTAAGTTTAGGTCTTTTAAGATTTGGGCCTTATACAAGCTTCTATTCCTTGGGGTTGAACTTGCTGGGCTTGCCAGAGTGGCTTATTTAGTGCTTTTCGAGCCCACGTGCCTATGATGAGACGTTTTGTTTTTCGAGACGCAGTTGTGAGCTGTTGTGTTTAATGATTGTACGCTTCAGCTGCTTGAGGCACCTTTTTCAGCGTGAAGGGCGCATTAACTAATGCATCATTGGAAATGGTTGGCTTAGCAGAAGATATTTAAAGGACTTTTAGCCTTAGATTTCCATTTTCTTTTTTTTATTTTGGTGTTTTATACCTTTTCAATGTTAAGTTCTTTGTGTGTTTTTCATTCTTGCAAGTTTCTTTCTCTGTGTCCTTCAAGTTCACAGAATTCTGTTTATATCCTAGTAAGTGTTTTTCTCTCTTATGTTTTTTCTCGCTATGCGTTCTTCATGAGTCACTCCGTCCAATCTATAGACGCCATTATTTTTTGACTTTGGCAGAATGATATGGATAATGAAAAACAACTAGAGGAGGGTAGAGCAAAAAGGTACGCCTTTTCTAGCCAGAAGAAGGAACTACATGCTTCTTTGTCTGCTGCTAACACCAACCACTTATTTGCTGCTGAGGAGGTGGTGTCTTTAGAGTAGTGTTGGTGCTGAAGTGTACCATCTCTAGGATATCAAGCGAGAATTGAGGTCCCAATTGCCTTAGGCCAAAGTTAATGGTCTGGAGAAGTACCAAAACTCTGGGACTTCAAGAATGCTTTGTTGCTGGTGGAGTCTTTGGAGTATTACTCAGTAGGATTGAAGCGACTAAGAAGAAAGGGGCCACGATGTGGCCTGGCCTCTACTAGGATAGTTTGAAGATCCCAGATTCTCTTAAGGAGCAAATAAAAGAGTTGGTTAAGGTGGAAGAGGTCGTCAAAGAAGCTGAAGGGTCAAAGTGGTCGAGGTTGTTAAGGAGGATGAAGAGCCAATGTCTTAAGAATATGAATTAGCTTCTTTTTGTTTCTTTCCATGTACCTTCAGCTTTGAAACCCTCCACTTGTAAAAATAATTTGTTTTTTTTAATGAAGTGTCTTTATTTAAGATTTCTTCTTCATTTTATAGCTTTTTTACTTCATTTGAATAGAAATTATAAGAATTTTACAAGTTTTTATGACTATATATTCTTTCTTTGTTTTTTCTTCTTTCTTAGAGTAGTCTTCTGGTTGAAAGCCCAACTTTGAGTGAAGCTTTAGTCCTTTTCCATTGGTTTTAAGGATCCTATTCTTCAAGTGAACTAGGGTGGACTCCTAGTACGAACACTTTTATGAATATGACTTCGATCTTTACTTTTGACGTTCTATGTGAAGTCATGACTTAGCTACTTGCTGCTTCACTTTCCTTAGGTAGGTCCCAAGTTGTTGAATGAGCTAAGCTTTGAAGGTATCCTAATTTATCTCATCGTAAGGTTCAGTTTGCTTCGGTTACTAGTACCTTGTTCACCGAGTGGAAGAGAGTAGCTAGAGAACTCGCAGGGTAAGTGGTGAGCAAAACCCTAAGATTGAGGATCGCTAAAGGGGATGTCTGAGATTATCCTTTGTTTGAGCTTCTTCCCCTGGTTGGTGAGGTACCTTTGGGGTGGTTTGCTGTCTTTGGGTGGAGCCAAACATATCTCGATTTTTCTCCTCTTAGTCCATCGTTGTTAAGGGGAGTGACTTGTGGTCCGTTTATTAGGAACCTTGTTGAAGCTTGATCAGTACTGAAGAGGAGATTGAGGCTCTATCTTTATTTTTTCCTTCAGAGCACAAGATAGTGGCTAGTAAAGATCTTACTATGAATGTTTGTGAAAGATCATTGAGAGTTGTTGTTCTCTATAGCTCAGTTGGACTACTCCTGTTATAGGGCCCGATCTCCCAGTATCTTGAAGTTTTTAAGATGAGGCATCTCAGGAGAGTTCTTAAGAGAAGTCTCGAGAGATTTAATCCCTCTAGGGTCTAGTTACGTTCGAGACACTGAGGCTATTGTCCTTCAGAGCAGGGGTGATGTGAACGTCTTCGACCTTGGCTTCTGACTAACTTTGGGAAGCTTACACTTCCTCAACTCTATTAGAGCTGAGAAGATTTCAAAATCAGATTGGAATTGAGCTTGAGTGTTTGGGAGGTGACGAGTCATATTTCAAATAGGTGCATGTTGATTCTTGATCCGAACTACAGTGACAATTTTTTCTTTATCTTCCTATCGAGATAACCATTTCTTCTCGATATTTTTGGATGGTTGACATGCTGGTTCTTCTGGAGGCGAACTTGAGTAGGCCCAGCTCGAGCCAGACTTAATGTCATCCTTGTGATTAAGGAGCTGGATAGGCTCCTTTTGCTATAGACTTCAGGGTTTTGGCGAGTTCCCAAGGTTTGGCAAGGGTTATATCTATATGTACGTCGATTATAAGGTGCTTGTTGTCTTTCTCGGCTGTGGTGGGTCTAGGTAGAGGCCTTTTCATGCTATAGTGTAAGACACTGTAGAGCGAGACCGCTCAAGGACTTTTGAGTGGCATCGTGAGATAAATTTTTCATTCCCATGACAATGCTAATCTGTTGATGCCAAAAAAGTGAAATGGGACGTCCGATCTTCAGTTGTCTTTAATGGGGTATTGTTAAAGGTTGGTCTAGGTGAGAGAACTCATAGAATAGGGAAATTTTTCGTGTGAAAAGTTTACGTACTCCTACAAATGAAATCTCTCAGAGTTTTGGTACTTTGAGAAAAACCCTCTGATGATTAATTCAGTGAACACTCTTTGAGGTGAATAAAGAAAGGTTGTAAGGGTGTAAGGATATTTGGATGGAGAAGAGAACTAGGTTAGCTCTCTTCTTTATTCCTTAGGTGTTTTCTCTCTATACCTAGAATTCTCTCTGACTTCTACCTCTTATAGATTGTGTATGACTATGTTTGAGTCCTCTCTTTTTTTGGTTTGACCTAGTTTAGGGTACTTGCTTTTACTTGTTTATTGGATTGCTTGGTTACTTTTTTTGTTGGTCTTTCTCCCTCCTTGTTCAAGGGTGCAGATCTCTTTATATAGGAGCTGGTATTTGTTGTGAGTTTTAATTTACTCGCAAGCGCACGAGTCGTTTGCAGTATAGCGTTGTGCAAGTGCGAGGTCGAATCCACAGGGAATTGCGTTGTGAAAATATAATTTTTGATCTAAACTAACTCTATTTTAACCTAGTTCTAAATTTCAGAATGATATTGCAAAATAAATTAAAACTAAATTAAATTGATTTTAAAACTAATAATAAAAAGCACTAAGGTTTCCGAATCCACCCCACCGAAGTTAAGCATACATGTTCTAAAAATATAGCCTATCAAAACATTCAATGAATCCAACTATAAGACAAAAAACAAAGAATATCCCAACTAAACCAAAAGCACCCGATGTATCCGCTCTCAACAAATCACAAAGGGAATCCAATTTAATCGAAAAGCATTCAATGTATCCATCAGATGAAACACAAAGAAAATCCAACAGACAATTTAAACTCAATCAATTATAAGATTAACTCAAATAATTGATAGAACATTTATACTAAAAATTGTCAGATTTGCACAAAAACTTGTTGTGAGTTTTAATTTACTCGCAAGCGCACGAGTCGTTTGCAGTATAGCGTTGTGCAAGTGCGAGGTCGAATCCACAGGGAATTGCGTTGTGAAAATATAATTTTTAATCGAAACTAACTCTATTTTAACCTAGTTCCAAATTTCAGAATGATATTGCAAAATAAATTAAAACTAAATTAAATTGATTTTAAAACTAATAATAAAAAGCACTAAGGTTTCCGAATCCACCCCACCGAAGTTAAGCATACATGTTCTAAAAATATAGCCTATCAAAACATTCAATGAATCCAACTATAAGACAAAAAACAAAGAATATCCCAACTAAACCAAAAGCACCCGATGTATCCGCTCTCAACAAATCACAAAGGGAATCCAATTTAATCGAAAAGCATTCAATGTATCCATCAGATGAAACACAAAGAAAATCCAACAGACAATTTAAACTCAATCAATTATAAGATTAACTCAAATAATTGACAGAACATTTATACTAAAAATTGTCAGATTTGTACAAGCAAATCTGAACTACTACGCCAAACAACGGCGGGGCTTCATCTTCAACCTTAGCTAAAGAGTCTAGCCACTCATAATAATAAAACTATAATAAAAAGTGCTTAAACATTTAAACTAAAACAACTGAATATAAAGAAATAAATAAACAACTTTACATGGGAGAAATTCCACTCGCTGACGGGCAGCGCTTCCCCTCGTGGTAGCAATGCCTTCGGGATCCACCAGAATGTTGGCGGACGTCCACCGGTAAACACCAAAGTGGCTCAGGAATTGTACACTGAATTATGAAGTCAGGTGGTGTTTATATAGGGGGAGACCCGGAGTAATGTGGCTTGCAGAAACGATGTGGGATACTGGCCCGAGTGCGCTCGATCGCAGAATGGTGCGATCGATCGCATGTCTTGTGCGCACGATCTCATGTGCGTTCCATCGCACGTCTGCTGCGATCGATCGCAAATGCACTGAACTTCAATTATTTCGATGTGGGATGTTGACCATGCGCTCGTTCGTAGGCAGGTGCGCTCGAGCGCAGGTGCGCTCGATCGCATATCTCATGCGATCGATTGCAATGTCTCCAGAAGCTTCAAATCTCCTGAAATGCTTCATTTTCTCCACAAAGCTGTAAAAACACACAAAACACAAGAAAAACGTAAAATAGAGTAAAATACTACTAACTAAGAGCATAACAAATGTAAGTTAAGGGTCTAAAATACGCAATATTTAAGACTCATCAAATACCCCCAAACTTATATTTTGCTAGTCCCTTAGCAAAACAAAATAAAAGACTCAATGAAAAACAAAGAACATAAAGATAAAGTCATCACTCATGGTATCCAAAAATTTAAGGAGCACACATCACCATGATATTCATTCATAAGCAAGCTTAAAAAGGTAAACCCATCTTCGCAATGAACAGAAATGTTAAAATCTAATTACTTACAAAAGGCAGGATAAGGCATCACAAGCTTGAATCAGTGTAAGGTAAATTAGCATATAAAAATGAAGCTTCCAAGTAACTCTAATGTGTAAGGTCTCAATGTCTCAAGATTCACCGAATTTCCCATAAAAAATGAACGACAAAGGCAGAGTATTTTTTTTTTATAATAAGGCACGGCTATGTTTAGTTCCCTTAAGCTTTCTAATTGACCCATGTAGCGAGTGTTAAGTCAATGACTCCCAAACCAGGTGGCTTTAGGGCATTAGGTGTAAAGACACCCCTACGGACTTACTAACTCGAGTAAAAAAGGCTACGAAATTAAATCGACCTTAATATTACCAAGCAAAATTCCACCTTTTGACGTGAACACTCACCGCTTACTGAGGCAAGAGGTCCAGTTACTCAGCGAAAAGTTTATTGATAATTTTTTTTTTTATATATTTTTCTATGCCCAAGAGTTCATCCAACAAGTCATCCAGTTTCAGTTAAGATAAGGAAAAATACACATTAAAATCAAGTGTCATACCTCACATAATTTGTGCTAATGTGCTCGTGTTAGATTGGATCAAACACGTGAATTCTCAAATGCCTAAGGTAAGTAACTAAATTTTAAAATTTATCACCAGATCATGTGTTCAAAATGTTAAGCTCACCAATGACATCACATCACAGAAAATGTTTAGATCAACCAAAATTTCACAATAACATGAGCATGCATTTATCTCTATGACGAAAAGACAACAAATTAGGACAAAGTGTGTGATGAGTCTCCCATACCCCCAAACTTAAATTACACATTGACCCCAATGTGTGACTAATATGGAAAGAGCTGACCTAAGATATGGAGAACTATCTAGACTGGTATGGCTCATAGCATACTCCTAAACTTGAACTGAAGTACGCTTTGTCCCTGAAAAATAAAAACTAGAAAATAAAAAATACTGGAAACAAACATTAATCATAAAAATGCGAAATAATAAATAAACAAAAGAAAAGATAAGCTAAGGGGTGCCTCCCATGAGCGCTAAGTTTAACGTCTTCAGCCAGACCCAACATTAGTAAACAGGCCCAACTAAGCTCTCCACCATCTGATCAATAAATGGGAATGGAAAATGATCAGGCCTCGTGGCAGCATTCAATTTACGGTAGTCTAGACACTTTCTCCATCTTGACTGCACTCGAGTTGGAACCAACTCGTTGTCTTTATTTACTACCGAAAATTCAGCACGTTTGGGCACGACTAAAATCTGGCTCACCCACTTGCTATCAGAGATGGGATAAATGATCCCTGCCTCTAACAGCTTAATATCTTCTGCCCTCACAACCTCTTACATAGTAGGGTTGAGCCTTCTTTGTGGCTCCCTCGATGGCTTGGCATTCTCCTCTAACTGTATCGTGTGTATTACCAACGAGAGGTTGATTCCCTTGACATCCTCAATAGTCCAGCCTATAGCTTCCTTATGCTCTCTTAAGACGTCCAATAATTTCTCCTATAGAGCATCACCCAAATCTAAAGCTATGATTATAGGCAAAGAATCTGCTGGACCTGGGAACTTACACTTAAGATTATCTGGTAAAGGCTTAAGTTCCTTCTTGGGGGTGTCAGGTGCGGCGGTCTCCTCCGTCTTATTGCTTTCTCTAGGATCGGACTCCAAAATGACATTTACTTCATCAAGTAACTTATCTAAGCCCAAGTCCTCTCCAAAGTGAGAAAAACATGCCTCCAAGGGATCCTTAATACGGGATTCATCCATAGTCTCCTCTGTCCTACTACTCTCCCGAAGAGCAGACTCCACGATAGTATTTGCTTGCTCAAGTAACTTATCTAAATCCAAATCCTCTTCAAACTGAGCAAAGCATGCCTCCATAATGTCCTCAGACTTCCCTTCTTTCTTGGGCACTTGTAGTCTCGCAGGGTAAGGCGCTTTAGGTAAAAACGACCTAGAGAGATCCTTAATAATACGAGTGGCTGTAGATGGCTCAGCATCTCTCTTCTCATTGTTGCCACTCTCTTGCCCTTGGTGCATAGCAGGGTTCTCTTCCACTTGATTGTCCACTTGTCTCCCAGACAAGTATGGGACAGTTGATTGCACTTGTTCCTGCCAATGCATTGGAGTTGAAGAATTTCCCACCGCAAACTGTTCCTTTAGGTTAGGATCAGTTTGACTGGGGAACGTTCCTTCCTCTCCTTCACCCACGTAACTTACGATTTGATCAATTTGACTCTCTAGTGTGGCAATCGCTTGGGTGTTTTCTATTGTTGCACTCATCACTTCACTCATAGATTGGCTAGTCGCTTTCATGAAATCATTGAGAGCATCCTCCAATGACTGTGAAACCGACACTGGCGCTTGAATGGGAGCTTGGTAAGCGGGTGATGGTGCTGGATAAGCTGAGTGACCATAATTTGGAATTGGTGGAGGAAATTCGGGAGTGTATTGATTATGAGCATGGTAAGGGGCTCCTCCCTGATTCATTGGTTGGTTCTGCTCCCATGAAAAATTAGAGTGGTCCCACCACCCTGGATTGTATGTTTCGGAGCAAGATCCATTTGATTGCCAACAACAGTCATTGAAAGCATTCATTTGTTCCATAGGATACTCGGCACAAGTCGGCATTGATGGGAAATTCTGTGCTAGATGCATGGGACTAGCACAGATAGAATAGCTTTCAACATTGAAAGTGTTGGCAGCATTGAGGGACGGGCCGGTCATTTTAATGAAATCCTTGAGGGTGTCCTCTAAAGACTGTGAAACCGGCACTGGATTCATCCACCTTTTTTTTTTTAAATTAATTTTTTTTTTTTATAACTAACTAGTAGAAAAATAAAATCAATTCAGACCAAAAATTTTCACAAACAAAACAATTCCCCGGCAACGGCGCCAAAAACTTGTTGTGAGTTTTAATTTACTCGCAAGCGCACGAGTCGTTTGCAGTATAGCGTTGTGCAAGTGCGAGGTCGAATCCATAGGGAATTGCGTTGTGAAAATATAATTTTTAATCTAAACTAACTCTATCTTAACCTAGTTACGAATTTTGAATGATAATTTGTAAAATAAATTAAATTGATTTTAAAACTAATAATAAAAAGCACTAAGGTTTCCAAATCCACCCCACCGAAGTTAAGCATACATGTTCTAAAAATATAGCCTATCAAAACATTGAATGAATCCAACTATAAGACAAAAAACAAAGAATATCCCAACTAAACCAAAAGCACCCGATGTATCCGCTCTTAACAAATCACAAAGGGAATCCAATTTAATCGAAAAGCATTCAATGTATCCATAAGATGAAACACAAAGAAAATCCAACAGACAATTTAAACTCAATCAATTATAAGATTAACTCAAATAATTGACAGAACATTTATACTAAAAATTGTCAGATTTGTACAAGCAAATCTGAACTACTATGCCAAACAACGGCGGGGCTTCATCTTCAACCTTAGCTGAAGAGTCTAGCCACTCATAATAATAAAACTATAATAAAAAGTGCTTAAACATTTAAACTAAAACAACTGAATATAAAGAAATAAATAAACAACTTTACATGGGAGAAATTCCACTCGTTGACGGGCGGCGCTTCCCCTCGTGGTAGCAATGCCTTCGGGATCCACCAGAATGTTGGCGGACGTCCACCAGTAAACACCAAAGTGGCTCAGGAATTGTACACTGAATTATGAAGTCAGGTGGTGTTTATATAGGGGGAGACCCGGAGTAATGTGGCTTGCAGAAACGATGTGGGATACTGGCCCGAGTGCACTCGATCGCAGAATGGTGCGATCGATCGCATGTCTTGTGCGCACGATCTCATGTGCGCTCGATCGAACGTCTGCTGCGACAGATCGCAAATGCACTGAACTTCAATTATTTCAATGTGGGATGTTGACCATGCGCTCGTTCGTAGGCAGGTGCGCTCGAGCGCATGTGCGCTCGATCGCATATCTCATGCGATCGATCGCAATGTCTCCAGAAGCTTCAAATCTCCTGAAATGCTTCATTTTCTCCACAAAGCTGTAAAAACACACAAAACACAAGAAAAACGTAAAATAGAGTAAAATACTACTAACTAAGAGCATAACAAATGTAAGTTAAGGGTCTAAAATATGCAATATTTAAGACTCATCAGTATTCTCTTTGATTGATTCTCTAGTGTGCAAGACTGTATAGACAAGACGTCTGGGCCTCGAGCCTCATAAAAGATGGTCTTTGTACGTGAGGGATGACTTCCTCTTAAGTTGTCACATCATTGTTTTAAGAGGCATAGTTGTGTGTATGTCGCTGTAATTAGTTTTAGTCACTTTGCCATTTGGGAGTTGTTAGTTGGCCACGTGTCTAGTTTCTATTAAATTTTATTATTTTGGTCATATCAATAAGGATTTTATCCAATATGTTGATGACTGGCTTTGAAAAATCTTGAAGATTGATATGAAAACAAGAAATGAAGAATTGGCTTTCTATTTTTGGGATAGGAAGTTTGTGAGAAAGTTTTGTTTTGCTTTTATAATTTAGGGATTTATTGGAATACCATGAATAATTTGAAGTTTATTTCGTATAGACTGCTATTGTTGATATGTCATTTTATTTCTTGATCATATTATCTTCTATTTTTGTTGGTAGTTCATCAGTTTTATGATAAAATTTGAAATATATGGCAATTATAATATGGTTTTATGTATGTATGTTCTGTTTTGGTATTATTTCTATCATCCTCAATAATAAAAGGTGTTTGTTTTCAAGTATTTTATTTTTATAAAAACGAAGGTGAACCATGTGTGTATAAGAATGTCAGTGGGAGAACTACGATATTCTTAGTGCTTTATGTGGAAGAAATACTACTCATTGCGAAGCATCCTATATTTTGGGGAACAAGATCTATAAAGATAGATCTAGAAAGATGTTAGGCTTGTCCAAATCAAAGTACATTGACAAAATACGAAAATGGTTTAGCATGGAAAATTCCTAGATGAATCATGGAATTACTCTCTCAAAAGACATATCCCCAAAGACACCTGAGGATAGAGAACACATGAGTTGATTAGATCTATCATGTACTCCATGTTATGTACAAGGCATAATGATGAATATGCTTTAGGTGTTCGAGAAAATATCAATCCAATCCAGGTAAGGGTCACTAGATAACTATGAAGAACATTCTTAAGGTCTTAAAAGAACTGAAGATTTGTTCCTTGTAGAAGGAAAAGAGGATTTGAAACTTAAAGCCTTCACAGACTCTAATTTCAATATGAAATTATGATAATAAGTTAATATACAGATAAGTGTTCACCTTAAATAGTAGAGTAGTGAGCTGGAAGTGTTGTAAGAAAAGGACCACTATGGATTCGACCATGGAGGCCAAATAAGTTATCGTACCTAAGGTTGCAAGGAAAACTATTTGGATAAATAAGTTCATCATTGAGCTTGGAATGGTTTCTGACATTATAAGTTTAATATCATGATACTATGACAACAATGGCCATGCGCGGGAACTAAGGTCTCATTAGAAATGCAAACAATTCTTGCAACGATTCCATTTGATTAAAGGAATCACTGGAACAACCGATGTAAAGATTGGAAGATTTTCATCAACAAATAATATGACAGATCCACTAAGTGAAGTAATGTGTATGAGATATATAGCTTATTGGCTTTAGTGCAAGTGGGAGATTGATACTAGTGTGCCTTACAATCCATTAACATTTGATATTATGGATGTATTACTTGTAATTAATATTATTCATTTATTGACAATAGATAATAATTTATGATATTTATCTTATTTATCATGTTCATTACAAATCACTACATGTGCATTACACGATAAAGCTCATAGAATAAGAGCAATAGAAATAAGCACCATGTTGAGATCATGCTAATGAGATTTACTGCCTTAAGCTTTATTCTTAAATGTTCCTAATTATAGGATCACTAAGAATAACATTAGTGAATCTAGATAGATTAGTACATTATGTTTCCTCAAGGAGTTGAGAGTTATTGATCTCACGATCACTAATGTATGAGACACTAAAACAAGTAAGGTAGGTGCTTGTTAGAGAACAGATACCCCGAAATGACTCGACTAAGAAATTTTAAATAGATATTTTACTGGCTATCAAAAGGAATTCTTATATTGCAGTTGTATAAGTAATCCCTAGACTTGAGGCGTCATAGACACTTTGATGCTATCTTAATGTGACTCTAATTATGCTTCCTAAGAGGGTAGTAATTGGGTAAGATCACTTATGCATGAAGGTATGTGAGTGTGCATCAAATGATCCATCACTCTCAATAAAAGAAAAAGAATGTCCTATTTGATCTGATTAACTCATAACTTAGAAATTTCTTAGCCAATGTGGCGTGGAAATTAGAAATGAGTTTCAAATTTAACCATTCAAGTTATGGACTTGAGATGGAGATATATATGATTAAATAATTTAGGCTTCACAATAAATCCATGCCTTAGGTTTAATCAGGGATATTGCATGATGAAAGGATCAAATTGTAAGGTAACTATCAATAGAAAGGTTCACACTAATTTATATTGTCTGGATAGTCATGACACACTGCTAGGTGTCAATCATGACTTGTAGAAGCCTTTAAGAAAATTATAATTAATTCAACAATTAATTCTTAACTAAAAAGAGAATTTAAAGAAGTTTTCATTCGAATTAAAATTAAAATGAGTTTAATTAATTAGATGAGATTCAATTGCTATGACCTACTACTAGTGCAATATTGAACCTAAGGGTCACACATGATATGGCAATTGCAAGAATAAGAAAAACTAACTAAGAGAGAGATTTCTAATAATTAATTAAAGAAGGGTTTTATTTCTAATTTTAGAATTCTTGGAGCTATTAAGAGTAAGGGCTCTATATAAAGTTTATATTTGATAGAAACACTAACACAAGTGTTGTGAGACTAAAAATCAGATTTTTATCTCTCTCTCTTTCTTAAAAATGCTAAAATCCTAGAGCTAGCACTAACATAGGAATTCAGCCAGCCTTGTGTTATTCCTCGTGTGGTGTTTGACTTCTCGAAGAAGATGATCCTCTTTTTTATTGCTTGTGTGGAGACACTTAAAGGTTGGATGTTTGAACAACTCGTGAATCCATTTCCAAAGGAACAAGAAGAATATGCATCAAAGGAATAAATCTCTAATATTTTATAAAAAGATTAGTTTGATTCATCAATCTAATAGATTCATAGAAATTTTCTTGTGAATTAAATTTATGAAAATAAAGATTTTAAATTTTCGCTGCTGTTGACCCTTATTTGGTTTTAATTATGAAAAAACATTACTTTAACTATACTAACAGTTTTAACTAAGTGTTTTTAACTAAGTTGAAGTATCCAACTCAAAATCAAGACGTAATTCAAGCATAAGGAAGAATAGATCGTACATGAGAGACACTCGAAAGAAGACCGAAGACCAAGTTTAGGTTCTAAGGTAGTTTACTTTTATTTTTAAATCTCTCTTTAAGTTTCTTAGCTTGAACATGGCTCAAAAACTCTTTTAGAAAATGTTTTGGTCATTCAAAACCTCATTCCTGTCATAAACTGATTTAAAAATCTAAGTTTTCTAAGACTGATAATCCACTGTGCATTTTGGATAGTCGACTACCAAGTCTTTGTAGCTGACCATTTTCTAAACAAAATGGATAGTCAACTATGGTCCATAGACAATCAAATGTGAAAGAGACATAGAGTTTCACAGTTGACTACCCATTTAGACAATCGGTTGTCCAAAACATTTCAAACCCAGAATTTCAAATTCAAGAGAGGACAATCGACTGTTCATTTTACACAGTCGACTGTTATGTCGCGAAAAATGGTTAGTTTTCAAAATTCGTATAAGAAACTTGAGTATTTAATGTTCAAAACCACTCCAACTTTTGTCTAACAGCCATATAAAGCCAAGGCTATAAAACCCCTCATTAATGAGCATTTCTAAGAAGCTAGAACAATCAATTTCTGATATAGCTCATTAATACTCTTGAAAGCTTTAATTTATTTTTTTGAGCCATTCATCAAGCTTTATTCTTAAAAGAGAGATCATCTTCATTTTGTAAAGAATTTATTGCTATCTATCTTCTTTTCTTTTACAATCAATTCCTATCATTGTAAAGAGAAAGACTTGTGTAACTCTTAGAGTGTTTAGGCATTAAACACTTCCTTATAACTTCCTTGTGCAAGAGATCTTTGTAAGGTTTGGGCAACACTTGAGAAGAATGGATTACTTCAAGGAGGTTCCTTGAAGAGAGTGGACGTAGGGTTGGAGTGATTCTGATATTGCCGAACCACTATAAATGGAGTTTGCATAACCTTTTCCTTTACTCCTTTAATTTGAAGCAAGTTATTTGTTGTTTGCTTAAATTGATTAAATTTTTAAAACTTGTTTGTTAATTGCAAAATAGTTTTTAAAACCTAGTTCACCCCCCTCTTGGGTTTGTACCTCAGTCTATAATTGGTAATAGAGACACTTACTCAAATTTAGGCTTAAAATCTTTGAGTTGATCTAATGGCTTCAATTAGTTATACCGAAGGTCATTCCTATACTAGACTTCCTTTGTTCAATGGTATAAATTATAATTATTGGAAAAATAGAATGAAAATCTTTATTATAGGACAAGATTATAATTTATGGAGAATCATTGAAGAAAGACCTAGAATCCCTACTAAGGATATAACTATTAGAGAAATCACTCGAACAAAACCTAAGCTCAAAACAGAGTTTGATGAAAGGGATTGTAGAATGATGTCTCTAAATAGTAGAGCTACTAGTATACTATATTGTGCTTTAGATATAAATGAATACAATAAAAGTTTAGCATGTTTTTTGGCTAAAGAAATAAGAGACAAACTTCAAATTACTTATGAGGGCACTAGTGAAGTTAAAAAATCAAAATTTTATATGCTTTTAAAATATCTTCTAATGAAACAATTTATGAAATGCACTCCCGCTTCACCACTATTACTAATGGTTTAAAGCTTCTTGGTAGGAACACTAAGGAGTTTGAACTAACAAAGAAGATATTAAGATATTTACCATCAACTTGGAAAGCAAAGAAGATGGCCACAACGGAGGCCGAAGATCTCGACAAACTTGATGTCGAAACCCTTCTCAAGTCATTATTGACATAGGAGATGGAAGAAATGAATCCTAGTGTAAATGGTAATGAGATGAAGAAAAATAAAGTGATAGAGTTAAATAACACTATATCTAGGCTTATTCTTGGAAAAGAAAAACTAGATAAAGTGCTATCTTGCCAAAGAATGAATGGAGAAAAATATGGTTTGGGTTACTCTCAATTAGGAAAACAAAAATAAAAAAAAGACTTCCTTTGTGAAAGCAACATGTGTGGATGAACCCACTACTTCTAATGCCTCTAGCAATGTCAAGAGTTTTCCTTTAAAAAATGTTAGTAAGCCTAAGAATACAAATTTCAATTCAAATGCAACGAATTCAAATGTCTATGCTAGAAATAGAAATCCTAGAAACACTTATGCATATATGTATGCGCATCCTAAAAATACAAATGCTAGGAATACACATTTAAGAAATGTACATGGAAGGAATGCATATCCTTGAAATAACTATCATGCATATTCTAGAGATAACATGTATGTTCATAACTCCTATGCTAGAAACATGTATTTTAGGAATGCTCATCCAAGGAATAATAGGCATACATATTCAAGATATCCTAGAAACTTCTACGATTATCATCCTAGGATCATGCATCATCAACATGTCTATAATTATAGAACACCTTATAATGTTACGAATGTATGGGTCCCTAAAGGAGCAGTATTTTCTAAGACTAACCCCAAAGGACCCAAGAAATTTTGGGTACCTAAGAGTGCTATTATATACCCAAGTAAAATGTAGATGTGTCTCTACACTAAAGAGAAAAGTAACTATTGGTACCTTGATAACGGACGCTCATAGCACATGATTGGTTATTAAAGTATGTTCAATGATCTAACTCTAAAGGATGTCAGACACGTCACAATTAAAGATAACACCGAGATAAAGATTATCAGGCATGGCAAAGTGGGTAAAGATTCTTCAACCATTAACCATGTTTTATGTGCAAGGCCTTAAGAAAAATTTACTTAGTATTAGTGATGAGAATGAAAAATATCATAATTTTCTCCCTCAATGTTTAGTTTTTTTATACTCATTTGGTGCCTAAATGTATGCATGATTCTTGTATTTTGATTTAGGATGCAAATGTTGGCATTAAGTGCAAAACAAAACTAATTAGATGATTTCAGAAAGTTTTGACATCACTTCGTAATCTGGGTATAACTATCTCATCTGAGCTTTGATTGTGATGATTCAATGCTACAGAGCACCAAGAAAATGTTATTAAACAAGTACCTCGTTATGCTAAATTCCTGAAAGAACTATGTACAATTAAGAGGAAACAGAAACTTAAAGGATGTGAGAAGGTGAGAGTAGGGGAAAATGTTTCTGCAGTTATTCAAAGAAAACTCCCTTCGAAGTGCAAAGATCCAGGTATGTCTGCTATCCCTTGTACGGTAGGTAACACTAGATTTGAGAAGGCTGTGCTAGATTTAGGAGCTTCTATCAATGTCATGCCATATTCTATATATACTTCTTTGAAACTTGGACCTTTGAATAAAACTGGTGTTGCGATTCAATTGGCTGATAGATCTCATGCCTATCCTAAGGGTGTAGTTGAGGATGTTCTTATGCAAGTTAATGATTTGGTTTTCCCGGCTAATTTCTATGTGCTTGATATAGAGGATGGTGATCAAACTAATCCTATTTTGTTAGGAAGACCATTCTTAAAGACATCTAAGACTCATAGTGACACATTTACCATGGAATTTGATGGTGAAATTATTATGTTTAATATTTATGAAGCCATGAAATATCCTAGTGATGATAATCCTGTTTAATCTATTGATGTGATTGATTCTTTAGAACAAGAAGTTTTTGAACTTAATGGAAACGATGGATTGGAAGTTGCCATTAGTAAGCATCTTGAGAAAGAGAATGAGGAGTTAGCCTTGAGTACTGATTTGCAGGAAACTGTTGCAGTGTTGAATGATTTTTCGAAGCTACAACAGTCAGGTAACGTCCCTTATATTACGTTACCAGTTTCTAACGAGAGACCTTTACCCTTTGTTTTGTAGGCCTCTATTCCAGATTTGAAGCCTCTCCCTAGTCACCTCAAGTACGTGTTCCTTGAAGATGGAGGAATGTTACCAATGATCATCTACAGTAAACTTAGTGCACCGCAAGAAGAAAAGCTTGTGTAGGTCCTTAAGGAGTATAAGACGACTATTGGTTGGATAATTGCGGATATTAAAGAAATTAGCTCGTCTACATGCATGCATCGTATCTTACTTGAAGATGGAGCAAAACTTTCCCGTCAACCGCAAAGAAGATTGAACCCGCCCATGATGGATATAGTTAAGAAAGAGATCCCCAAACTTCTTAAAGTTGGAGTGATTTATCCTATTTCGGATAACAATTGGGTTAGTCCGGTTCAAGTGGTTCCTAAAAAGATTGGAATAACTGTTGTGAAGAATCAAAATGATGAGTTAGTTCCCACCCATGTTCAGAATGGGTGGCGGGTTTGTATAGATTATAGAAAATTAAATGTTGTAACCCGCAAGGACCACTTCCCTTTACCTTTTATTGATCAAATGCTTGAAAGGTTAGTTGGTCATTCTTATTATTGTTTCCTGATGGTTATTTAGGTTATTTTCAGATTGTAATTGCTCCAGAAGATCAAGAAAAGATGACTTTTACATGCCCATTCGAGACTTTTACATATCGTCGCATACCCTTTGGCCTTTCCAATGCCCTAGTCACTTTCCAAAGGTGTATGGTTAGCATATTTTAATATTATATTGAGCATATCATAGAAGTCTTTATAGATGATTTCATAGTTTATGGAGACTCCTTTGATAATTGTATGCATAACCTTACACTTGTTCTTCAAAGATGCATAGAAACTAACCTTGTATTAAATTATGAAAAATGTCATTTTATGGTTGAACAAGGTATAGTTTTGGGTCATGTTGTTTCATCTAGGGGAATTGAGGTAGATAAAGCTAAAGTTGATATTATTCAATCTTTACCTTATCCCACTAGTGTGCAGGAAGTTTATTCTTTTCTTGGACATGTAGGTTTTTACCGAAAATTCATTAAGGACTTCTCCAAGATAGCATTACCCCTATGCAAGTTGCTACAAAAGAATGTGGCTTTTGAGTTCAATAAGGGGTGTAAAAAGGTGTTTGATAAGCTGAATGAACTGTTGACTTCTACCCCAGTTATCCAACCTCCTGACTGGAATGTTCCTTTCGAGATAATGTGTGACGCAAGTGATTATTCAGTAGGCGCTGTTTTGGGTCAAAGAATTGGAAAAACGTCTCATGCCGTTCATTATTCTTCAAGAACTTTAAATGATGTCTATAAGAGTGCAACGATTTACAAGGAAAAGACGAAGGCTTTTCATGACAATATGATCTCTAGGAAGGAGTTTAAAGTTGGTCAAAAAGTACTTCTATACCATTCACGGCTTCGTTTGTTTCTGGGTAAGTTGCGTTCTTGTTGGATTGGACCTTTTGTTGTTACTAATGTTTTTCCTCATGGTGCAGTTGAAATTCAAAGTTTACCAACTTCCAAAGTGTTCAAGGTGAATGGCCATAGACTTAAGCCTTTCTATGAAGGTTTCCAAGTAGAGAATATGGCAAAATTGGACCTTGAGGATCCAATTTATACTGATTAAAGAAGGAACCATTGAGTCGAGCCAACAACAATAAACAAAGGCGCTGCTTGGGAGGCAACGCAAGGGGAGTTCGTTTTTCTCCTTA
>CM043702.1:78978319-79183319 GCA_023935145.1 Bretschneidera sinensis | reverse complement strand
AATCAAACAATTGAAAGGAAACATTTTCATTAATCAATCCAAATACACCAAGGGATTTCTAAAGAGGTTTGGGATGGAGAACTCAAAGTCTCTTGGAACTCCCATGAGCACCTCTATAAAACTTGACTTGGATGAATGAGGTAAGTGTGTAGACACTAAAACTTATAGAAGTATGATAGGAGCTTTACTATATCTAACTACAAGTAGGCCTGATATAATGTTTAGTGTATGCATTTGTGCTAGATTCCAAGCTAATCCTAAGGAATCTCATATTGTTGTTGTGAAAAGAATTTTAAGATATTTGCAATGTACTAAAAATCTAGGCTCATGGTATTCTAGAAAATCAACTTTTGAGCTTGTTAGGTACTCGGATGCTGATTTTGCGGGTTGTAAGTTAGAAAGAAAAAGCACTAGTGGAACATGCAAATTTCTACGTGTTATGTTAACTTCTTGGTTTTCAAAGAAATAAAATTTAGTTGCACTATCAACTGCTGAAGCGGAATATGTAGCTATCGGTAGTTGTTGTGCACAAATTTTATGGATGAAACAATAATTAGAAGATTATGACATGTGTTTTAAAAATATTTCAATTCATTGTGACAATACTAGTGCTATCAACTTGACAAAAAACCCAATTCAGTATTCTAGAACAAAATATATTGAGATAAGACATCACTTTATAAGAGATCATGCTCAAAAAAGTGATATTAAACTAGAATTCATTCCCTCTGGAGATCAAATTGCTGAAATTCTAACAAAACATTTGAATGAAGATAGCTTTTGTAAAATTAGTCTGTTAATGGGATTGAAAACTATGAATGTGTGTGTGTTTAATTGCATTTACATTTATTATATGCATAATTGCTATTGACTAAATGAAGATTAATTATCAATTTAATGTTCCCTCACTCAAAAATAGCACAGAACAATCAATTCTTGCAAAACTCTCTTAAAAATTCAAGTTCTAGGCTCTGCACACTCGACTGTGCATATTTGATAGTCAACTGTCCAAAAGACAGAGACTTTAATAGTTGACTGTCCATATGCACAATCGACTGACCTTTAGAACCCTTCTTCATAGCCCACAATTAGAACTTTACACAATTGACTGTGTATTTTGACAATCGACTGTCTAAGGGACAGAGACTTTAACAGTTGATTGTATATATACATAGTCGAATGTCCTTTAAGCCTCCTTTACACGGTCCTTTGAATTAAAAAGGACAGTCGACTGCCCATTTTAGTCAGTCTACTATCCAATTGTGAATATATATATATATATATATATATATATATATATATATATATGTATCAACACTTTATCTTCAACCTTCAAAACCCCTAAATCTCAAACCCTAATCGCACCTCCATTTTTCATCTCTAAATTTTCTTTAATTTTTCAGCAAATCAGCCCCAAATTCTACCAATTTCCTTCATGAAAACACTTTCTCTCTACTTTTTGAACACTCATACGGTACAAAAATGCCTAAAACAGTACCCTCTTCAAGTTCCAAGAAGGGCGGCGATGGTGCAGTAGGGCACAAGCATCAAAAAGTGATGATGAAGCCCAATCTCTTCCTCAATACTGCTACAAAATCATGGTATGACAACCATATTTCTAGCAAAGAGATAATTATAGGTCGGATGATAGATTTTCAAGACCTTAGAGAGAACAATATGAATATTGAACACTATTTTGTTGTTGTTGGTTAGACACTCATAATTACTATCTCTGAGATTGCATACCCAAAGTTGATTAGATTATTTCATGCAAATCTTAAGAGAACTTCTTTTGCTGGATTATCATTTAATACATTTGTTAAAAGGAAGACAATACTGGTTAATTCGAATGTTTTGTTTGATATTTTACAAATACCCAATGGTGGTCACGAATGGATAGATATATTCAACTGGACTGAGGATTTTGGCAAACAAGGAGCCCTTAGAATCCTTAGAGGTGACCCCACCTATACTTTTAGTACATCTTTTAGGGATGCTAATGCTTTAACCATAATCAATTGTGTTATTCATCTGATTATTGGCTATTGTATATCTCTGAGGAAGGAGAGTCATACATATCTAAGCCAGTTAGATGTATATATCCTATGGAATTTCATGAATGGGATTCGATATAGCATCTATAGTCTTATACTAGCTAAGATGATTGAGGGCTCAGAGGAGAAGTTGGGTGGTCTGCCATTTTGGGATGCTTAATACGAGGATCTTGAGGTATTATGGAGTTTCTCTTGTTGGGGAAGAAAAGATGGAGTTACCTACGACTAATATCTTCAATATGTCGACCCTTAACAGGATGAAGTTGGTGCAGCCGGTAGACAACACTTGGGAACGCTCTGCAAATTCCATTTATAATCCAGCTTAGAAGTTTTGGAAGAAAAAACTTAAAGGAGTTGTTCCACTTGATGAGGACATGGAAGTGAATGATGAGCTAGAGGTTGAGAGAGCCGTTAATGCTGGTGCTAGCGGTTCCGGTTCATTAGATTATAATACATCCATGTTAGCTGCTCTCTAAGATCTCAAGGATAAGATGTCCTCCATTTCACTCACAATGAATGCCTGATTCTATATCATTGAGGGTGAGTTTGAGGTAATCAAAGATCATATGAGTAATTTGAGAGACGAGATCATAGAATATCACTTGTCAGCACTGTTTATGATTTCTATTTTCATTCCATATCTCAGACTTTGATAGTGTTTGCAAGGACATGTACTTTTACCATTTCACATATTTTACTACATTCTTCTTGACTGCATGACATGGTGCATGTTTATTATATTAAGATATTTTGCTAAGTTCATGGGAACATAAGCGTCTTATGTATTTTTGATGTATTTGGCTATTTATCTCTTTATTTTCTCATTACACTGTTGATGTACTTGTTAACCATGTATATCAGTGTTTTGATTCTTCTCGGGAGGTCTTCCTATATCTGTCTTGAGCTAATCCTTTGTATTTAGGTTCATTTTAGCATATTCTTTCTATACATTAGGATAAAAGTGCTTATTTTGTTGTCCATAGAAAATACTAATGCTTACCGGTACTTTTTCGGCATTTCTGCTCATTTTTTAGTTTTCTTGTTTAATTCTTTGAAATGTCTTCTCTAGCTTCAAATTCTAATATCTATATTGATTTGAATATTTGTCTAAGCTTGGTTCTTTATCCCTTTTGTGTTGTTGACAAAAAAGGGGAGAGAAAGACAAAAAGAAGACAATTTATAACCTTATATGTATGCATAGATTTAGGGAGAGCATTGCTCCATTCTTGCTTAGAACTTGCTAGAATTGCTTAAAAGTTAATATACATGCTTGATTGGGATGTTTTTAAGTTTTTATAGATTGGTTTTATCCTAAAAACGGAGGAGACTCTATCCGTTTTTCTATAAAAGCCCAACACTTAGTTATTAAAACTGTTTTTCTCTCTTAAGTTTTGTCAGCATCTAAAAGGGGAGATTGTTGACCCTTATTTGATTTTAATTATGACAAAATATTACTTTAACTATGCTAACAGTTTTAACTAAGTGTTATTAACTAAGTCGAAGCATCCAACTCAAAATCAAGACGTAATTCAAGCATAAGGAAGAATAGATCGTACTTGAGAGACACTCGAAAGAAGACCGAAGACCAAGTTTAGGTTCTAAGGTAGTTTACTTTTATTTATAAATTTGTCCTTAAGTTTTTTAGCTAGAATATGACTTAAAAACTATTTTAGAAAATGTTTTGCCCATTCAAAAACTCATTTATGTCAAAAACTAATTTAAAAATCTAAGTTTTCTAAGACTGATAGTTGACTATACATTTTGGACAGTCGACTGTCCAAGTCTCTGTAACTGACCATTTTGAAAACTAAATGGACAGTCGACTGACCACAGTCGACTGTCCATTTGGTTTTCAAAATGGTCAGTTACAGAGACTTGGACAGTCGACTGTGGTCTATGGACAGTCGACTGTACCAAATGGACAGTCGACTGTGGTCCATGGACAGTCGACTATTGACTGTCTTATAGTGAAAAACGACTAATTTTCAAAATCCAGACATGGGACTTGGGCATTTAATGCTCCAAACCACCCCAACTTATGTCTAACGGCTATATGAAGCCAAGTTTATAAAAACCCCACATTAATGAGCATTTTTAACAAGGTAGGATAATCAATTTTTGTTATAGCTCATTAATATTCTTGAAAGCTTGAAAAAAATTTGTTTTGAGCCATTCATCAAGCTTTGTTCTTAAAAGAGAGATCATCTTCATCTTGTAAAGTATTTATTTCTATCTATCTTCTTTTCTTTTACAATCAATTCCTATCATTGTAAAGAGAAATAGTTAGTGTAACTCTTAGAGTGTTTAGGTATTAAACACTTCCTTTTAACTTCCTTATGGAAGAGATCTTTGTAAGGTTTGTGTAACACCTGGGAAGTTGCTTGACTATTCTTAGTTGATTGCTTCAAGCAGGTTCTTTGAAGACCTTGAAGAGACTGGACGTAGGGTTTGATTGATTCCAATATTGTCGAACCACTATGAACGAAGTTTGTATATCCTCTTCTTTTACTCCTTTAGTTTTAAGCAAGTTATTTATTGTTTGCTTAAATTGATTAAATTATTAAAACTTGTTTGTTAATTGTAAAAAGTTTTTTAAAACCCAATTCACTCCCCCCTCTTGGGTTTTTACCTAGGTCTAAAGCTATGTATTCTATGCCTATAGACTAACAACGGCTAAGGAAAAGGTCACAATGGCCTTTCCCAACCTTGATCTTTCTGGTTTTGATGTCTCCAATGACGAGATAAAGGTGGCTGAAGATGGCCTCAACATTGATATCCTAGGGGATGATGCTGGCACCAAGGCTAGGAGTCTCGAGGCCTAGGACTTTATTTTTTGTAACTGGCTATTGAGTTCACCTCTTGTTCTCCAATTTAATCATTAATGAGAAAAGATGTTTTGTTATCTTGTGCATATGCCTTTACACTTATTTTATTTCAAATGGTGTGAATGATTACACAACATTTTGATGACTGAGGCTTTAGGCATCAATATTTTCTTGATAGGAATCTTAAATTGATCTCAGAATGTATGCAGATTTTTTCTTGAGCAAGAATCAAGGTTTTACACTTGGGATTATTGCCATAAGAACCTATTGAAAGGCTGTAAAGGTAGAGTTCCTTTGGTTTTCTTGGACATCGTAAACTGAATAGTTTGGGTGGGCCACCACCTTCGAATCTCTTCAGATGTATATGTCGAGGATCTAAGGTACGCAGGCTATCGTCCTCGAGCATTTTGAGGGAAAATGGCTGAGGGTGTGAAATTCCTAGGTCAGTTTTGTCGGACTTTTTGGACTTGGAAGCTTGTTTAAGTCCTTATGCGAAGGAGTGTGTTAGTCCTCAAGCCTTTAGAGTGATCAACTCTAAAGTGAGAGACCCTTGAAGGAGGGGAGGGTCCCTTAGCTGGCTATTATGCCATGTTCTGATCCTAAATATACATAGGTCTTTGATGCATCTAGGGTGAGGGTTTGTTCCTCAAACATGAGGGCTTATGCCTTAGAGGTGAGAGCTTGTGCCTCAACAGTGCTTGTGCCTTAGTGGTGAGGGCTTGGTGACTAGGTTTTATTAGAAATAGCCGCCTTTAGGTTCCTGAGGTTATGGCTTCTTTATCGTGTTTGGGATAATTTTAAGAATGAGTATTCTTTAAATTATGTACGCATATCTTGCAAAGAAAATAAATGGACGAAATAAAAGATGACTTTATATATCAAAGAGATATGTCAAAGCTACAAAAATAGCCAAAATTATGCTAAGAAAAGGAAAAGCTAAAAAGAAACTACGTTACTGCTAGAAATCCTTGAGGTCCTTAAATATGAGGTTCTGATGAGCCGCTAGCCAAAGCAAGGCTCGATTCTCCAATCTCTAGGGAAAGATTCTTCATCTTTTTATGTCCTTGAGGGAGCTAAGGTAACATGAGCAGGACATCGCTTGAATTTCACAGACTTCGCCAACACCACTTTTAGTGGGGAATTTCATCTTAAGGTGGTAGGTGGAGAGTAAAACTTTCATGGAATTTTGTTTTAACTTGCGGATGATGGAATTATATGAGTATGAGTGCGTTATGACTAGGAATGTGGTCATGATAGTAGTCTACTAGAGGATCGTTCTGGTGGTGAATGGTAGGAAAAATTACCTTTTAGAAACATTAGTTCTTTGGAGAACCCATAGAGGGTAGGTGACGAGCTTAAGTTGGTTATTGTTGAGTACCATCTTCTTAAAGGCATTATAGTATAAGATGTCAGCTAAGCTTCCATTATCAACAATGATCCTCTCTATGTTGTAGCTCCTGATGAATAATGGGACAACCATTGCATTGTCATAGGGCATCTATAGCCTCTCTAGGACATCGTATATGAAAGAGATTTCCCGCTCCATTTTTTTCCTTGTTATTCAACTCTCTGATAGACACCACTAACCTGTTGTAGGTTTTCTTTGCTAGGAATGATTGTCCACCGACAATCAGTTCTTCAAAGATTGTTTTGATAGTGCCTAGGTAGTGGTTCTATCTTCCCCGCCATTCTCTGGATGTCTTTCATAGGAGATCTCTCTCCTCGAACTCTGTTTGGAACTTCGCCTTGGGTTGTGCTCGGGGCTCCATCTTGATAGGTCTCTGTCGTGCCTTTAGTATGCATGGATGCTAGTATGTTCTTTCAGATACCTTTATTGATGAGGGATTCTATCTGATCTTTGAGTGTGTGGCACTTTTCAGTGATGATTGCAGTGAAATCGACACCACCTAGACTTGTCTTTTCTTTCGCTGGTCCTTCAAGGTTTCGTAGGCTAACAGATTAGATCACGGTCCTGGAGGTAATTTTTTAAGGCCATGATTTGGTTCTTAGGGTCAGGGTCAAGAATTTTCTATGCCCCTGCATTAAAACGAGAGATGTAATCTCAAAATTTCTCAACTTTTTGCTGTTGGATGTTGAAGAGGCTTTCTGATGTCGTCTTCGATCCCTTGCAACTGAGGAAGCATATGACGAATGTGCGGCTTAGTTCTTTGAAATAGCTGATACTTCCTGATCTCATATTAGAGTATTAGATATTGGTGGCCTTTTCTAGACTTACTGGGAAGGCTTGGCACAACACTGTGTCAGGATGACGATGCAAGAGCATCGTTTCCTTATAGAGCTAGAGGTGATCCATGGAGTTAGTTGTTCCACCGTAAGCTTTTATGATGGTCATTCAGAAGTGCTGAGGTAGAGGCATATTAAGGATCTTTTACGTGAATGGGAGGTCTTATGCATTAATCTCGTCCAAGAGATTCATTCCTCTGTGTTTGACGGCTTCCCCTATACATTTGTCCATCTTTTAAAGATTTTTGTCTAAGTCCGCATTTTTCTTAGAGGTTATAGAGTTGCCCCAAAGTTTAACCTCGTGCTAAAGGGGAAAAGAACTTATAGTAAATCAATGGTTGGTGGAAGACTTCAGCTAGGGTCTTAGTACCTTACTGGTCAAGGGCTTCGTTGTGATATATAATGTTGTTGGGGAGGGGCTTACCACCCGAGCCATTTGCCAGGTCAGCCACCAGCTGGGTGAGTTTCTTGAATTGCCCCTTATTGACTAAGTGTCTAGATTGACGTGACTTTGGTGACGGGTGGAATTGCCCTATTGAGATTGTAGGGTCTATTCCTATTACTTTTTCAGAATACTCTGTTGGATCTCCGCTAGTGTAACGACCCATCTCTGGGTGGGCCCTACCTAAGGAAGAATCATCACTTTTCAACTCCGAGCGCCCCGAGCTATATGTGAACATACACAATTCAACAAGAATACAAACATTTATTCAAAACATCACAAGTTTATATAATCATGATTCATAACTAAACACTTTTTACAATTAAACCCAATCCCAAATTAATTCTCTTGTCAAAGACTCTTAAGGATGAGGATGCCGTTTTCGAAGGCCGTAACTTAGAACTTTTGTCAACTTGACCGACAAGCCTCTAGAATTTATTTGAAATATTAGTAAAAATAAAAGAGTGAGCTAAAAAGCTCAGTGAGACACACCGAATGAGAAGTAATCGCATTGGAGGAAATTATAATTTTTATTACCATTCATTCTTGCGATTTTTTTAATTAGTAAGTACATGAAACATATGGTTTGTAGGTTTCCTCCAAATATTTTTGTTTATTTCTCATATAATTATAAAACCATTAATACTAAGATTCACTAATTTTCTTAATTTAATACCACAAACCACTCTTCATATATCCAAACAACATGAGACCAATAGAAAAAAAGAGATTTTTTTTATCACAATACTTTTTATTTCCACAATAAAGATAATGCCTTTCTTCAGGCCAAGCACATCCCATGCCCCTAACGGGCCAATTATAACAAGTGCCCCTCATGGGCTAAATCATAACACTCGCCCCTCATGGGCTAATCATAGTACCCGCCCCTCATAGGTCAATCTTAACACATGCTCCTCATAAGCCAATTATAACATACACTTCTCATGGGCCAATCATAACCATGTATCCATAAGATGCAATACAATGCGATGCAATGCAATGCAATAAAATGTATAATTATATCATTTCCCCTCACTAGGCTAATCTCGTCGTCACAGGGAATGTCTCCCAATGTAACGATACGTTTCACAATCAAATCATCAATTTTTTAGAACCTCTCTTGATCCGTGCCGGGTCCTACTCGTCCAAATATATTTGGTGTCCTTACACCCCTTGTGGGAAGGGACCTATCAGCCTCATCCATCACTCTCCCCTCACTAGCATATAGTCCCATTTCAATGCATGAAATGAAATGCAATCAAGTCATAATCATCACAAATCCTCATCAACCAACATATTCACACAACATTCAAACACAGAGGGTTTCAATTCATAATCTTAGCATTAAAGTATAATTAAATTAAACCTACCACATAGTTTATATGTACAATTAGTGTGTTTTATTAATCTAATTATAATCCTTATATAACTTTATTTCTTTAATTTATTCATTAGCCTTCATGCTTACTAAGGGTAGGGTGATACTCACCTTGACAAAAGCTCCACAAAACCTCAAATTATTGCCTTCGACCTTTAATGTTATCCACCACTTGCAACTAGGAACAAAACAACATCTAAATCCTATCATTATCAATAACTTTTGAATTACTAGAATTCCAAAGGCAGTTACACAGTTAAAGGATTATGTGCGCATTTTGCAAAAGTCAAAAACTAAAGAAGTCAAGTCGTTAAGCCCAATTTTAAATTATTTATTTTGAAGCTCAAGAACACTTTAATTTTTCATGAATACTAACACTTTTAAAGGTGTTTTAATCATACTTTAGATGTATATAAACATTAAAATCATTTTGGGAAATTTTCACACTAAAAAACTAAGGAAACAATCAAATTTTCAAAAATCAGCATGGTCTTGTTCACTAGATGTTTGATTCAGTCGACTGAGAGAGTTCACCCCCTTCATTTAATCGACATAACACTTCATTTAGTGGACTGAATGAAATGGTTCAGTCCTTGTTTGGTTCAGGTGAATTTTCCAGTCAACTGGATCCCCGTTTTTCAACGAAAATCATTCCGAAAACTCATCTTTCCTAAAATTTCTTCTTGATTTTAAAAGATTCTCAATTATTCAAAGATACAAGTTTCTAATAGTTATATATACAAAAATCAATGTTACGCACATAAAAAATTACATCCCAAACTCAAAAATTACAACTTTTGTTCAAATACCTATTTTTTTGAATCAAACCCTTTTTCTTCAAAAATTTTCTTAAGAAAAGTCTTTGAATGCAAACTCCAAGTTCATAAATATTTGGTCTAATAAACATACTTGAGTAAAAAATAAAAAATACAAGATTTTGCCTTGAGAATTTATAAGAAATTCCCATCTCCTTCCTTTTCCTCTTCTCATTTTTCCTCTCTTTCTTCTTCTCGTCTTTTCCTCTCTTTTTTTCTCTCTTTTTCTCTCCTCTCTCCCGGCCAATCTAGACACTTCCAGTACTTGATGGATTTATCTCACACTCTCATCATATTTGTAACCCAAGTCTCCCTTAATTGCACAGTTACCCCTTCAATTGACATTCCTTCCACAAAACACCCCCACTACACTTTAAAATTTTAAAATCTCTCCCTAAAATATGTTTTTATTACTTGAATATACTTTAATTAATTGTTTTCAAGTCTCTCACAATTCTAGTACGAAATAATTATATTTCAAACCCGAACAGGTACACTAAATACACACCAAAGCTAAAGCTCGAAATTAAAATATTCTAATTAGGGTACCAGGCTCTACAGTTGGTTACAATGTTTTCGAGGATTAATGGGACACTAGGACTAAGAGCAATTCCTGACTAGTCAAAGTTTGGATTGCAGCTACGGTAGCGGTAGTAGCAACAACGTTTTTGGTCATTCTTTGGGTCCACATCATTAATAGATGAGTTTTCTTTGGAGATTTCCCACAGATGACGGCAATTTTTTTATGCCAAAAATACGACCGTTGCTCTTGTAAGCATTGTGAAGTATATGTGCACACAAGAATAATGAAATCCTAAGGAGTCATCGAAGGATTAGAGGAGATGTGCCTCTAAAGGGACTCTCGAATGCCTAAGTTAGTAATCTGTTGTGGAAAACGAAAAAATGCAATAAGGTTGTGAGAGTCGTTTGTGGCGCACATGTGTGATAATGAGAGCCCCCTTTATATAGTTATTAAAATAAGGGTCCATTTAGGAAAGTAACTCATAAGTGACTGTTCTGGTAGGATTATGGTTTCTTAGATATGAGTGTCCATGTACAATTGGGGTTCATGTGTTCTAGGGTTTAGGAGTGAAATTGCCTTTGTACTACAGGACACATGTTATGAGTTTACTAGTGGTACTTTTGATATGTGGACTTACCTTGGGGTGCCACAAGTCGCTATTTGATTAGCAGGAAAAATTAGCCCACATCAAGAATATTTTATTTTGCAAAGCTAAGACATCAATTTTTTTTTTTTTCATGCAAGGCCAGAAACATATGCAACAATATAAGATAAAACAGAAAGATTAAGAATCTACCAGTGGAATCAGAATCAAGAAGCCTTCAATCTACTTGATACAAAGAACCCCAAATCTATCTATTTTCTGTCAAATTTACAAAACACAAAAACCCTATAACTACGATTTCTTCCAAATGGATTAAATTTTTTGAAGAAATTTTCCCCTTTTCTCTAAGCTTGAACCCCTGCCAAATATATAGATCCTTTTAGTATTTATAGGCGAATTGATAGATCAAAAATGAAACAAATCAAAAAATAAAATCAATGTCACATAATTAGGGAGATCCAATCGCATTTCACTATGAGCATAGAGAAAACTATCTCTCTCTCTTATACTAGAAGCAATATAGAATATCTCGAAGATAATGAATAGTGAGTTATGTAGTGAATCGGCAAAAAGACCTTATCATTTTGCCTCTATCAAATAAGCATGCAAAGCTTAAGCCTCGATTTAGATATGAGAGAGATTAAGGAGGAATCATAACTATAATTATGAGAAAGAGGAGGATAGCTAGGTTTAAATGGGGATTAAGGAAGGAATTTCTTGAAACCTCCATGAGAGATGTAGAAATTAAGCTCATTTTGAGTAGGGTTTGCAACATAAAAGGGAGGAAGACAGAAAAAAGGAGTAGGGAAAAAGAGGAATAGGGTTAAAGAGGTTTTTATATTGGGGTTTGTTGGGTAGTGATCAAGGTAAACAGGTATAGGTGCCAGTTGGTTTCAACACACAAACGTGTGTTCTTTTACTTAAGAATAATCTAATTTGGTCTTAAAATGGTCAAGATACATTTTCTTAAATTTGAATTACAAAATCTGCTTAGATTAAGATTTTTATAACGCAGTAGTATTAAGTTTTGTGATAGACTAACTTCTAGACATCCAATTAAACTGAATTTTGGTACAAAATCTCTAGACATGTATAACTATAACATGTTAAAACATCAAGTTCATTTCATAACGGAAGCATAATATACAGACCTATAACAGATCCTATATCTATTTGATCCAATTTTGACCTACATGATTTCAAATATAACAAGGCATGATTGCAGGTATTCTTGGCAAGAATTCAAATTATAATTCATTCATTAAAGAATAAAGAAACATATTTCATGGTAGAAACCCTTCCTTAACATAAAATTTCAGAATCTCTAGAAAATTAGCCAGTAAAAGTGTTAAACACCAAATACCTTGCCACAATTGTGAAAGAACTTCAAACTGAATTTTACAGAATGTTTTCTAAATTTTTCAATCAAAATATTCAACACTCAAACCTCCCACATTCTCCCTCTATGTCCCTTTTATCTCTTTCCTTTTCTTTTATGATTTATTTGAAGATATATATTGATATGATCATGGGCTCCACAAAGCTGCTCTCTAAAGAGGTAGAAAGCCTTGTCATGCTTGACACATGTCAAGCATCACATAACCCAGCCCCTAATGGGCTAAGCCCATTAAGACCAAAATCATTCTAGCTTAATTCAATATCTAATTCAAAGCCCAAAGAAAAAACTCAATATTCTTGATTTCAAACTACGATTCTAATTAGAAATTCATAATCTACCAAAATTATAGGTTTAGAGGCCAATTTTCACATTAAACCATGGTCATTTGCCTATTCAAATTCATCACAAAATCCAAAAAGTAGTAATTTTATCTTTATCGATAATAATTCAATCCATCCCTAAACACACTACTTATGCAAGTAATATAGTGCATATTTATATGATATACTCATGTGTGTATGAAAGTTCTCGAGTCTCACAATTTGTTTGTCACTAAATGATTTTATAAACGTGTGACACGATGCCTAGTGTCACATATTACTAACATCTTTTATGACATCTAGATTTTGTCACCAACAATTTATAATAAAATTCATATTTTGTGATGAACAGTTTTTGTGTCATGCATGAGTACAACAATTTGTGACACTATCTTTTCGTCAATACTAACATCCCTTTATATTGCTTAATAATTTTCTGAATGTGTGACGCGATCTCTAGCATAATAGATTACTGACATTTTTTATGATGTCTAGATTTCATATCCAATAATCAAATCAGGTTAAGTTAATTTATTGATACATTATTAGCGACCAAAAATTGATTGTCACTATTGAAGTTCATATTTTGGGATGAACAGTGTTTGTGCCTTGCATGAGTAAAATAATTGGTGACACTTTCTTTTCATCATCACTAAATACATCCCTTTATGTCACTAATTTTTTTTTTAATGCGTGATGTGTTGTCAGCATTACAAATTACTAGCATCTTTTATGACATCTAGCTTTGTCACCAATAATCAAAGCAAGTTAAATTAATTTATTTTTACATTATTGGTGAGGAAAATAGATTGTCACTAATAAAGTTCGTATTTTGTGACACACAACATTTGTGTCATGCATGAGTAAAATAATTGGTGACACTCTCTTTTCGTCACCACTAACATGTGGAAGTTTAAAAACCAAAACAAATTTTTATTATGTTCAATTTTGTGTGATAGTATAATAATGTCACAAAAATAAAGTTAAAGTGTGAAGCCAAATTCTCTCGATAAAATCGGGTGGCGTGATTTTTTTTATAATACTTTAAATATATTGGTGATAATCCATTTTAATCATAAAAGATTTTCTATTGTGTGATGAGCATACTAGTATCACAGATGACTATAATATTTGATGACATGTTGTTATCATCACCAATAATCAACATAGAATGTTCTAATTCTTTAGTACATTGTTAGTGATAAAGTATGTCGTCAACAATAGATTTTGTATTTTGTAACAATTTTTGAAGTCTTATATAACTAAATAATTAGTGACAAATTATTTTCGTCACACCTTGACATTATGAGAATCGATATGAAATTTAAGACCGATGAATGTTAGGTGATGCAATACAACAATGACACAAAATAGTATTACTATTTTTGGAGCCAAATTTTCCCACTTATATGGAGGGAAATTTTTGATGACACTATAAATACATTGGTCACTAACTATTGATAATTAATATCTAAATTTCTTTTCAGTTATTTTTTTAAACCAAATTTCTCCGAATTTCCCCTGCCTAATTCCCTTCCCCCCCCTCCCAAAAAAAGAAAAATTCCTCGCAAGTTCTGCTCCAAATTTAACTTAAATAGCACGACTTAGTTAAAGAGAAAAAGAAGACAAAGGCAACACCTAGAGCATTTACACTTCACTTCTTACGGCAGGTAGGGAGAGCAAACTTTAGGTTTCCAAGGATATCACTATTTTCTCAAACTGCTTCTCTCTAAACTTAATTCAATACCCTATTTTGCTCATTCTCTCAAAATTTTCACTTTCAATTTTGTTTTTTTTTTTCTTCAATTGATCTCAACATGCTTGATTGGTCTAGCCATTGGCGTGCCATGCAAGCTTTGGAGTTAAGCTTGTACCAATATTGTATTTTTTTTCCTTTTTGTTACTTATATAAATGTGATTATTGTATAAGAAAATTCAGTTTTGAGTGCCTACTTTTGATGATTGTTGTATTGTATTTACAATCTAATTGTATGAGTCAATGATTATTGATTTTTGAATACTCTTATTAGGAGTTGTGGTGGCGTAATGATTGGCTTTCGGGGTTCCTTTTTTTTAAGGGTTTTTCGTTGGGCTGGCAATTGTTTTTTCTTTAATGAGGTTGTCATTCCACTTTTGATCTCCTGGCTTGTCATGTTCCGCATTCATGTTTTACTTGCAACCGTCCTTCCACTTTCGATCTACCTTCATAGTTTGAATTGATTTTGGAATGATATTCCGATCATGGGCAGATCTTTCCATTGACAACTTTTTGCAACATGCTCGGGAATGATCTTTCTTCACCATAAAAATTCTCTTCAGCTCACAACGTTGGGCTCTATATGCACAAATACTAGACCAAAATGCACTGTTGGTCAGTATCATCATCTTTGGCTAAGCTAAGATAAAGGGTTCATGTGGCTTCAGTAAATTACAAAGTCACTTCATTGGGTTACTGGTGGCTTCTTGAAAGAATGTTGGTTCTTTTTTAATATTATTATCTCATGGTCCATGACAAATCTTTATACTGATTGTTGATGTCAAAATCTGGATGTATTTCTTGCATGTCATTTAGGTGAAAGCCATCTAGCTTGTTCTTTCCGTGCTGCCCACTCACTATTAGGATTTTGGCTCAATTCTTATAAAGAAAACTTTTAATTGGTTTGGAAAAAGTTGTTTTCTATTTTGTAGTTGTTTATTCTAGTAGGAATAGTAGTAATTTCCTGTTAGACTGTTGATTGTACAAGTAGTAGCAGTCTAGTATGATGTTGTTATTCTTTTCCTAATAGTATTAGGAAAATATCTTTTATATAAAGGGGTCCCATAGAAGATTTGAGATACACTCATAATTCCATATACATTGTAAACTATAGGGGTGTACTACTAGAGTTAGGATGAGAGCTTTGGGTGTATTGGGGTTTTGGGTTGTCAAGTAGAGAAAGCACTTACAACTAGAGTTAGGTTAAGAGCTTTTGTTGTATTGTGACTTTGGGTGAGAGTTTGAAAACTTTACTCTTCCTAAAGTTGCAGTTGAAGATTAATAAAATAGTGGAGTTGTTGGTGGATATAGGCAAAGAGGTTGCGAACCATATTAATTATTGGTGTTCTTACTTTTTGTTTGTTTTGCCTATTTAATTATTGTGGTTGTTTTTTTTTTACCTAAATTTTGAGTAGGTGGATTTTAGAGGTAAAATCCCAACACTTACCACATAATTGAACTGGGATAACTTTTTTTTTTTCCACATACATATGAGATGAGTTTGTTGACAAATGAGATGTTTGTGTAAAAACTACAAATGTTAATTTAACACAAGATGGCATGGTTGAATCATGAAAATATTACTAGTGTAGTTATTATATTCGTTTTTCTTTTTCTGAAGATCCTCACTAGCTAGCTTTTTTTTTTCCCTTTCGAAGACAAGATCCTCACTAGCTCGAGGATAAAAAAATTGGTTTGATTGTTGATGTCATCATTACTGAAATAATCATCCTTTCCCTTATTAATTTTTTTTGAAACAATAAACTGAAATAGGCATAAAAATATTTCGAGGATTCATTTCTTCCTTTCGTCATTTATGCCATATATGTATATTCTACCACGTAATAATAAGTTGGGACTAGAAAAAAAATATTGCCAGAATTCCTATTTGTGTAGAAAATGACCTAGCAACTGAAAAAATAGATTGCTTCTCATGACAAACCATAATACAATATAACTTATATTGATGATTGATACCTTTCCCGGCCTTTCGACTAAGATCAAGTATTAATGATTGGTTTCCTTAAAACAATACCTAATGGAGCATTTTGTAGCTTTGAATGAAAGTGAAATTGTCTTTTTTTTTTCAATAATAAACATAATATTGTCTTTATCACCTCTCCTTTTGTGGTTGCTGGGAAGTATCTAATTTTGTTAGTTAATCAAAGTGTAAGATTCTTTTTTTTAAAGAGTTTTAAGGCAGTATCTCCCATTATATTAGTAATCAATGTCAGATAGGCTATACACCAACTTATACCTATAGTTATCAATTCAAATCCAGCCGGTGATCTACTCTATGGGCTTTGGGGTTCTTATAAATTTGAAATGATGGCTACAGAGTGGAATATTACTCTGGTTCTGTTTTGTTGAAGCTTGGATTAATGAATTTTGGCTAATGGCATAAAGTTAAGTGATTGTTATGTTGGTTCCCATAACCAGTTAAGCCTAGGAATCAATTTGGTTTCTGATGCATATGATAATTGCTTAGATGTTGGTGACCAAATTATTATTCTCTATAGCCAAATGTAATTGATGCAGTTTGTAGTTATGAAGCTATAAGCTATCTAGGCAACAAATGTGGAAGCTCCACAAGAAAAACTATGAGGCAAGTGGAGTGATCCTTAATTCCAGGTGCAAATGGAAATATCTCTTATTGTTGTCACCTTAACTTCATAGGACGAATATCATGATTTTTGTTGGTATTTGTCTAAAACAAGGTTGGAGTATTAAATTAAAGCAAGTCAAAAGACTACACACATGAAGGTAAAGGTAGGCGCACTAGTGTGTGCACTTCTGAACACAAGCTGAAGGTGTGTGCGCACTACAGGTGATGGTCAACACCGCACCGTGCACAGTCTAGCACCGCATCATCCAGAATGCATGCCTCCTGAAGCACACCAGCACCGTACTGCTCCCCACCAGCGGTGCACCACCCAGAGAGTGTGAAAAGTGGCTCTGCCCAGCACCGCACCGCGCCCTGTTGAGCACCTAGGTGCTAGGTAAAGTAAAGCACACATGGACAGCCAGTTTTAACCCTCTCTTAGGTGTGTGGGTGCAAGGTTTAAAGGCACAACACCACTTAGGAGTGATGGAGGGCCATGATTAAGTTGTAATCATGATCAAAGTGTGAGGATTGAATCTCAAGAATGACTAAGAAGTGGATGGCTATAAAAGGGGTTCCCTAGCCTCATTTTTCACAGATAGAAAAACAATATAGAACAACACAAGTTTGTGACATACTTTGAGATCAATTATAATACAAGAGAGAATTGTGTGAGAGTGTAAAGATCAAACACAAGAGGGACTCATTGTAGTGAGGCTGGTTGTAAAAAGAGAGAAGTCTAGATTAGATAGAGAGCATTGTTAGTTCTTATCTTCTTCCTTTCTTCTCTTCTTGGTTTCTTCAAGAACTTGAGCTTCTTGAAAAGGGTTACTGTATTTGTAAAGAACCATTAATTTAGTGCAGAGAGTTTGGAGGAACTCACGGGGACGTAGGCACATTGTCAAACCTCGATAACAAATTGCTTGTCTTCTTTCTTTCTTTGATTTTCTGTTCCTATTTTCGATTCAAAATCTTTACAAGTCATTCTAGACTTGGGTGTTTGGAAGATCACCATCTAGGCATCTTGTCAAGGTGATTTCAAACAGTGGTATCAAAGCTTTGGACAGTGGTATCAGAGCTGCACAGCTGGGTATCGGAGCAAGAACAAGAAGGTAACGGAGCCAAGACTCCAAGAATCAAAGATCAACTTCTTGGGTGATTCAAGAACGGTGTAAAGATCAAGATCTGATCGTGTTCTTGAGGTAGATTCAAGAATGGTGTTAAGATCCATCTTCGATCTGTGTTCTTGAGGTTGAAGAAAGCGTTTGTGGGTATTGCATAAATCTGGGATCTTGTCCGCAAAGATGGGTTCAAATTTTGGTATTGAGAAGTTTGATGGAAAGGGAGATTTTTCCCTGTGGAAGTGGAAGATTAAGGAGGTTCTTGTGCAACAGAAAGTTGACTTGGCTGTTGGAAAAGATGATGCTTTTCCAGCAAGTGTCACAGAGGACCAGCAGAATGAGATGAAGAAGATGGCATACAACACCATTTTCTTGCACATGTCGGATAATGTCACAAGGGAGTACGGAGACTCGGAAGATCCAGCTGCAATATGGAAAAAACTAGATGAGTTGTTTCTTGCTAAGACTCTCCCGGATAAAAGATATATTCGGAAATGAATCTTTGCTTTTAAATTTGATCCTAAGAAAGAGTTACAAGATAATCTTGATGCCAAGATAAGGAGTGCATCAAGTGGTAAAGGGCTATTCTTTAAAAGAAGGCCAGCAACTCGGTATGGTAGCAATCATGGCTACTATCGGGACAGAGGTAGAGGAAAGAGCCATGGGAGAGTGCATATCAGCATGCATGGCAACTACCGAGACAAAGGTAGAGGAGAGAGCCATGGGAGAGTGCACAGCAGCATGCATGGCTACTACCGGGACAAAGGTAGAGGAGAGAGCCATGGGAGAGTGCACAACAGCATGCATGGCTACTACCGGGACAGAGGTAGAGGAGAAAGTCATGGGAGAATGTATTCCAAACTGAGATTTGGAGGGAAGAGTTCCTACTACTACCATAAGGAGGGTCATGTCAAGAAAGATTGCAAGAAGATGACAAGGGATAAAGGAGGAAGCCATACCAAGAATGGAGAGGCTTCAGTTGCCAAAACAGAACAACAAGATGATGATGTTCTTGTTGTGTGCTCAGGTATGAGCAAGGGGCAAGAAGGCAGCAGGAAATGGATCTTGGATTCTGAGTGCACTCATCACATGTGCCCTCATTGGAGTTGGTTCAAGAATTTCAAGGAAACCAATGATGAAAGGGTTTTCTTAGGGAATGATATTTCTTACCAAGTCAGGGGCACAGGAGACATCCAGGTGAGGATGTTTGATGGATTCACAAGGCTGCTAGAAAATGTGAGGTATCTTCCAGATTTGAGGAGGAATTTGATCTCATTAGGGCAGCTGGATTCCATGGGGTATACGTGGAAAGTATAGGGAGGAAAGATCAAGGTGGCCAATGGATCTTCGGTAGTGAGCAAGGTAGCAAGAAACGATGGACTCTATGAGATGATCAGAGAGACAGAAATCAATGATCAAGCAGCAAGCTTGATGGCTGAGATGGACAAGGCAGCCCTTTGGCACACTTGCTTGGGACACATGAGTGAAAAGGGCCTGTGAATTCTTAGCAAGGATGGTCTACTTGGAGGAGACAAAGTAGAGAAACTAGATTTCTGTGAGAGTTGCATTTTTGGGAAGCAACACCGGGTCAGCTTCAACACCGGAGTGCACAAGTCTAAGGATTCTTGACTACAGTCATTCGGACCTTTGGTGACCAGCAAGGACACTAACACAGGGAGGTAACATTTACTTTATATCTTTAATTGATGATTATTCAAGAAAGGTTTGGGTTTATTTGGTTAAAAATAAATCAGATGCTTTGAATAAATTAGTGGTGTGGAAAGGGCTGGTAGAGACTCAAATGGGTAGAGTAGTTAAGGGGATAAGAACCGATAATGGCTTAGAAATTTTTAACCAAGAACTTGATCAATTCTGTAGGTTAAATGGCATTCTAAGACATAGGATAGTTATGGAAACACCTTAGCAAAATGGAGTTACTGAAAGAATGAATAGAACCCTTATGGAAAAGGTTAGGTGCATGCTAATAGGATCCGGTTTACCAAAATATTTTTGGGGAGAAGCTATGGCTACAGCTGCATACTTGGTAAATAGATCACCCTCTAGAGCTTTAGAGTTCAAGACTCCTATAGAAATGTGGATGGGAAAACCCCTTGAATTAAACAACCTTAGGACTTTTGGGTGTGCTGCATATGCACATCAAAAGGAGGATAAACCTAGCCCTAGATCTAGAAAATGTGTATTTCTAGGATGTGGTGATGGGGTTAAGGGATATAGGTTGTGGTCCTTAGAAAAGAAGGGCATGAAACTGATTATAAGTAGGGATGTTATTTTTAATGAATTATTATTTCCCTACTTGGAGAAAACTAACCCTGCAGGGGCTAGTGAGCAAACCAATCTAGAAGTTGTGGAGCATCACATCAAGGAGAACTCGGTTCAAGTAGAGCAAAGGAGGTAAGAGGGTTCAGACTAGGTAGAGCCCATTGATGAAGGCCATGCTCAAGAAACTCAAGAAGAGGTTGATGCAGCAAGTCGGAATGACTACCAGCTCACAAGAGACCAGGAAGAAAGGCTGGTCGGGCCACCTTCAAGATATGGGTTTGCGGATGTTGTGGATACAGCAGCTCCTTGGAAATAAGGAGAAATGAGTGAACAAGAGACTTATATGGATGCCATGGAGTGTAAGGATTCGTCAAAGTGGCAGCTGGCTATGAAGGAAGAAATGGATTATTTGAGGATGAACAATTTCTGGGAATTGGTGCACATTCCAAGAAATCAGAAAGTTATGGATTGTAAATGGACTTACAAGGTCAAAGAAGGGTACCCTCTAAGAGATGAAGTTCGGAACAAGGCTAGGCTGGTGGCAAATGGGTTCACAAGAAAAGAAGACATAGGTTTCACAGAAACTTTCTCACCTGGACACAAGGTGGAGAAGATGGTGAGTATCCTCATCTATGTCGATGATGTGCTATTGGTTTAGAACAATAGGGAGAGGATGGAAAGGTTTACATCTCAACTTAGTGAGGAGTTCGAGAGGAAGGATCTCAGCCTTACACAAAAGATCCTTGGGATGTGTAGAATCCAAAAAAAGGAGATAAACTGGTTAAGGGTTTCTTGGGTAATGGGTGTTCTCAGCAGATTTGTGAGTAGTCCTAGAAAGAAGCATTGGCTTGGGATAAAGTGGTTGCTGAGGTATTTAAAGGCTCAGTGGCAGCCCGTGGTAGCACTCATAATAACCGGGGCAGAATACATAGCGGCTACGGAGGCTATTAAGGAGGCTATATGGTGCAAAGGGTTGCTTGAAGTGTTGAAGGTACTGGAGGAGTAGGTTGTGGAGTTTTCGGATAGTCAAAGTGCATTACACTTGTGTAAGAATCTGGTGTTCCATGAGAGGACAAAGCACATGGATGTTCGGTATCATTTCATTCGGGAAAATGTTACGAAAGGATGCATCCATGTGGACAAGGTAGCCACAGAAGAAAATCCTGCGGATTTAGGTACTAAAGTTCTACCTCTAAGTAAGTTCAATCATTGCCTTAGACTACTTAGGATTGGAGTCGGTTGATAGATGATTCATGATGAGTTTAGATCCCGAAGCTCTCTGCAAAAATGGTTCGGGTTTAAACACTTAGATAAAGGTAGATATTGTTGGTATTTGTCTAAGGTTTAAACATGTCTAAACATGGTTCAAAGATGCTTAAAGTCTAAACCAAGGTTGGAGTATTAAATTACAGTAAGTTAAAAGACTGCACACATGTGTGTGCATCACTTTGGAGCAAGGTAAGGGTAAGCGCACTAGTGTGTGCACTTCTGCACACAAGCTGAAGGTGTGTGCGCACTACAAGTAATGGCCAGCACCGCACCGTGTACAGCCCAGCACTACACCATCCAGAATGCATGCCTCCTGAAGTGCCCCAGCACCGCACCACTCCCCACCAGTGGTGCACCGCCCAGAGAGTGTACAAAGGGACTCTGCCCAGCACCGCACCTCGCCCTGTTGAGCACCTAGGCGCTAGGCAAAGTAAAGCACACATGGACAGCCTGTTTTAACCCTCTCTTAGGTGCATGGGTGCAAGGTTAAAATGTACAACACTACTTAGGAGTGATGGAGGGCCATGATTAAGTTGTAATCATGATCAAAGGGTGAGGATTGAATCTCAAGAATGACCAAGAAGTGGATCGCTATAAAAGGGGTTCCCTAGCCTCATTTTTCACAGATAGAAGAACAATATAGAACAACACAAGTTTGTGACATACTTTGAGATCAATTGTAATATGAGAGAATTGTGTGAGAGTGTAAAGATCAAACACAAGAGGGACTCATTGTAGTGAGGCTAGTTGTAAAGAGAGAGAAGTCTAGATTAGATAAAGAGCATTGTTAGTTCTTATCTTCTTCCTTTCTTCTCTTCTTGGTTTCTTCAAGAACTTGAGCTTCTTGAAGAGGGTTGCTGTATTTGTAAAGAACCATTGATTTAGTGTAGAGAGTTCGGAGGAAGTCATGGAGACGTAGGCACATTGCTGAACCTCGATAACAAATTGCTTGTCTTCTTTCTTTATTTGATTTTCTGTTCCTATTTTCGATTCCAAATCTTTACAAGTCATTCTAGACTTGGGTGTTTGGAAGATCACCACCTGGGCATCTTGTCAAGGTGATTTCCAACAATTTTTAATTTGTTTTGTTTTTTCTTTATTACTTTTTAAAAGTAGAAAATATGTGAGAAAAGTAAAAATAATCGAAGATGTGTAGCTCAGAGCCATACCCAAGGGTCAAGGGAATTTGTGGCTGCCATATTTAAATTGGTGAGAGATATTTTCCTTTTTTTAAACAAATAAACTTTTATTATACAGATTTTCTCATTGATATATTACAGAGTAAGCATATTTAAGAGCTTCAGATTGAATTCTTCAAGGCCACTCATTATTTAGAGCAGAAGGATGGACAACACCTGCAGCTGAGGCAACTTATTTAAGATTATTTACTTGTTACAAGTAATTAAATTTGTGATATCCTTTTGAAATTGTTTATTTTAGGAAGGGAATGATATCTTGTTTATGTGAGACAAATATAGTAATGTGTGTCAATGTCTGTAGTGTAGGTTCACATACATGAATATATATTTTTTTTTACATATAAGCAAGCTTATAATTTTCGTCTTAGAATTCAATATTGATAAATGAGCTTGGCTTATAATACAAGGTATTTGAGCTGGATAAGTACCCTCACAATGAAGGATTAGAAAGAAAAAAATAAGAGTCCAATTATATGAGTATTGCACAAATTTTAGAAAGATGAGTTTTACATGGTACATTTCATGAATCATTGGATCTAACTGTTTTTAAGTAATGAAAATAAATAATGATAAAAACTTAGGACAAATATTTGATTTCCAGGAAGCTCATTTATGAATTGTGATGCCTCATTTATTAATTTTTATTTCATCTTAACCAATCTTAATACTATGCAGTTTAAGAAGAGGAAGAAATCATTTAGATGAACAAATCTAATTGTTAATTGAGAAATATTTTGAGGTACATCTTGTTAGAGTTAGTGCATACTTCACGGGTCCAGATCTGTAGAACCCTCGACGAACACTGGGTTCATGAATAAAATTTTAGTTACGTATGTTTTCATTGGTTATAAGGATGGGGTCAAAGAGTAAAAGTTATGGAATCCCAAAAACATGAGTACAGTTTTCAGCAGAGATGTTGTGTTCAGGGAAACACAAAGGGATGTGGTAGCTATCCAAGATGTACTGGAATAGCCAAGGCAGGTTCAAATTGATCTTAGCTCAGGAGATAAAGAGTGCGAGACTACCCCACAAACTGCATCGGATACTTCAGATTCTGAGTCAGTTGGGTATGAGCATGATATTCATGTTTATGATGTAGAGGTTGAGGATTCATATGCTGGCTCGAGGGTCTAGACCACGCCTGCCATGAGGAGATCCACACGGGTTAGGAGGCTACCCATCATGTATTTCCCTAGTGCTTGCAGTGCATTATATGCTTTAAATATTATTGGTGATGATCCTAGCATAATGAAAGAGGTGAAGTCCTCGGAGGATGCAAATCTATGGGAGGATGCTATGAAAGAGGAGATGCAGGCACTGGACAGGAATGAAACATGGAGCCTTGTGAAATTTCCTAGAGATAGGAAGGCAATTAGGTGCAAATGGGTTTTCAAGAAGAAAACAAATGCATATGGAATGGTAGAAAAGTACAAGGCACGTCTGGTTGTAAGAGGGTACTCGCAAATAGAGGGAATTGACTATGGTGAGATATTTTCCCTAATAGAAAAGTTTACATCTATTATATTTGTCTTATCCCTAGCAGCTTTATATGATCTAGAGGTCGAGCAACTAGATATGAAGACAACTTTCCTTCACGGGGACTTAGAGGGGGAAATTTACATGAAATAGCCTGAAGGTTTTGTGAGCAAAGGCAAGGAAAAGCTAGTTTGTAAATTGAAGAAGTCTTTCTAGGGACTAAATCAGTCACCACGGATGTGGTACCAGAAGTTTGACACATATACCATTCAGTTTGGGTTCACTTGTAATTATATTGATCATTGTGCTATGTGAAAAGGTTAGGGGTTGATTTTATCATTTTAACCTTGTATGTTGATGATATGATATTGATTGGGAATAACAGGAAGATGATTAGCACTGTGAAGGCTTCGTTGGCAAGGCAGTTTGACATTAAAGACTTAGGACAAGCAAACTTTATCTTGGGCATGCAGATAAAGAGGGATCGTGAAAATCGAAAACTATGGCTAAGTCAGAAGAAGTATATTGAAGAAATGTTGAAGAAATTTAACATGTCTGACAGCAAGCTGGTAGGGACTCCCATGCGTTTGCGAACCAAGTTATCTGTGGAACAATGTTTGAAGATGGAGGAAGAAGCTGAAAAGATGGTGCACAAACCTTATGCTAATGTGGTTGGAAGCTTGATGTACACCATGGTGTGTATGAGACTAGATATTGCCCAAGCAGTGGGAGTATTGAGCAGATATATGTCTAATCTTGGGAAAGAGCATTGGAATGCAATCAAGAGAGTTCTTAGATATCTTCATGGATAGTCAGAGTTTCCATTGTATTATGGAAGTATGGGAGGTAAGAAGAATCTTGATACTGTAGGATCGATTGATGCTGATTGGAGAGAAAACGTTGATATCAAGAGGTCTACAAGCGGATATGTGTTTAATCTGTTTGGTGGGGTGGTGAGTTAGATGAGCAAAAGGCAAAGTGTTGTTGCTCTTCATCCACAGAAGCAGAGTATATGGTGATAACTCATGCTAGAAAGAAAGCGGTTTGGATTCAAAGGTTGTGTGCTAAGCTTGGGTTTAAACAAGGAGCAATGAAGGTGAAATTTGATAATCAAGGTGCTATTTTCTTAGCAAATAATCCTGCATTTCATTCATGGATGCAACACATGAATATCCAATACCACTTCATTCGAGAAAAGATTGAAGAAAAGGTGATAATCTTGGAGAAAGTTGATATAACAGTGAACAACGCAAATTTCTTAACTAAGGCAGTTAGTCTAGTGTAGTTTGAGTGGTGTGCTACTGAGATGGGCTTGAAGAAACAGAGTTCTGGGAAGTTTTCCATGTGTGTGAAGTATTTACCAAGTGGGAGATTGTTAGAGTTGGTGCATACTTCACGGATCCAAATCTGTAGAACCCTCGACGACCACGAGGGTCCATGAATAAAATTTCAGGCCCTGTACATGTTTTGGGTCTGATTTTTCCCATGATGGTTTGGGCTTGATCCCATGAATAGCTGTGGTTTTGTAGTAGAGTGGAAACCCTAATTAGGTTGTCTTAAGTTGTTTATAAATACTCTCTATGTACTGAGCGCATATTATAACGAGAGATTCGTGAGGTTTATAATAGTGAAACTTATCGCAGGACGTAGCCCTATTCTAAGGTGAACCTGGGTATATCGTGTCATATTTTCATTCTATTTATAATTTGTGTGATTGACAGGTCTTTAATTGTTCACATCCATGGTTCAAAATGATCTTTCTTTTTTCATCTATGAACTTATCCCTTATTTCCATGTGATTTATACATCTCTAAAAATAAACTAGGTAATGTTGCTTATCGTGATGACAATTTTTGATATTCTTATGTTTTAATAGTCTCTCATTAATTTCTTTAATCAAGGAGTGGCCATGGCTCTCCATTTACTTGTGTTTGTTTCCATGTTTCTTCTCAGCTTCTAACTGTTCAAGCAGATCACAGTACGGTTGTTAGACTAAAGAAAGTAGGTTCCATGGTTAGGTTCATTCTTGTTTAAACCAGAATCTCATTTTTATAATTCTGTCAAAAAACGGATGGCCAAACAAAAAGGCCATGCCACCAAGGGATAGGGTGACAAGGGCTATCTCAACAGCACACAAGGTACAAAGTTCACCACCCAAGCATGTTCTCCCAAAGTCTTATTACGATTCATTCTCGTCATTTCTAAAATAGAATAGAAAATCCATTAGAAGAGCAGTAAAAATCTAACTTTAAGAAGAACTGCACATATGTATTGGGCTTCGTCCCCTCCACAACTCTCAAAAATATCAAAACTCGGATTGGTCATCTCAATCCTAATTTTTTTAATGGAAATTAAATAAACGAGTAATAAAATTTAGTAATCAAGTACTGAATTCTCTTACAAATAATAACTTTTTTATATTGAAAAAATAGTAACTTTTAAATTGACATTTTAACCCAGCGTAAAGTTCAATGCATTTTTTCTATGATTCTTTAAGGAGTTTGAAGGAGTATACAAAGGACCTGTAAATGTATATATATTCTTAATGTAAATAATATTAGAAAATTTTAGTTTATTTTAAATAAGAAACCCTAATTTTATTAGGACACTTTGGTGTTCCCTAGTCCTATTAGGACACTCTATACATACCTTATAAATATGAGCTTCTACTACTGCAACATGAAACAGTCAGTAAACATAAACCCTAATTTCTCTTTTAGCTTCTTCATGATACCAGAGCAGTAAGATCATAAACCCTAAACTCGTGGCAAAAACTTCTCCCTTGTCTTCTTCTTCCTCCCTCATCAAAACTCACACCACCTTATCTCCTTTCTACTGAAATCCAACCCTTTTTCCACCTCATGCTGACATCACTCACCCACCTCACGCCGACATCATCTACCCATCTTATGCTACCACAAATTCACCTCTTATTATTCCCAGCACTGACATCCCTCATATCCCTTATAAAGCCAGCCCCTACCATGACATCACCCCACAATCTCTTGTTCCCTCCATCCATGGCACCAAACAACTTGACCTTATTAACTTTACTAGCCTTAGCCCTGTACATGCATTCATCAACCAAACTCCAACAAACCTCACCGACCCCACCATGATTCCCTTACCCTACTTACCTCATCTTTATGCCACTACACTAACTGACCCCACCGTGCACTCATCAACACCTTTTACTTCTATATCTACTTCCACACGTCACGTCATTACACAACAACCATTAAATTATCGATTTCTCAGAACTCCTTTTTAGGCGCCACATGTCCCAACACTACCTTTCTTGTGGCCCCACCACCCAATCTCCTTCACTACATCCTTGGACATATGCCAACCATTCACTTCATCTTTCATATCCAACTCGGTTCTTCCTATCCCCAACCAACTGTACCCTCCTTATCAACACACCGATTCCTCCTACCTGGCCTAACACCCCTCTATTTTCTACTTCAAGCATTACACATCTAATTAGTATTAAACTCAAAAATAATAATTATTTTCTTTTGTGCTCTCAACTTCTTCTAGTCCTCATAAGCTATGACCTGATTGGTTATGTTGATGGCAATTTACCTTGTCCCTCTCAATACTATTTCTCCAGTGATGGCACCATAACTTTAAACCATTCTTTTCAAACTTGGCTCTGTACGGACTAGTGCCTTCTGTTGGAAAAATCACCTTCAAGAACCCCAGGTTGTGATCTTCCAAACCCCCAAATCTAGAATGATTTGTACCAAACAAGAATCAAACCACAAAAGAGAAAACATAAGCAATTGTTATCGAGGTTCGGCAAATTTCCTACGTTCCCGTGAGCTCCTCTGAGCTCTCTGCACTAAATCAATGGATTTCTTACAATTATAGCAACACCCCTTCAAGAACCATGTTTTCTTGAAGAATGAGAGAAGAGAAAAGAAAGAGATAGTGTTTCCCTGGAATTTTCTCCAAGAAAATTCCAATTACAAAGACCCATAACCCCAATCTCTCTTGCACTCTCTCACTAGAAAAACTTTTAAAGATTTGAGAGTCTTTCTCTCTAAACAACCAACCAATCTTGGAATAAGTCTCTCTTGTTGTTGTGTTGTGTGTCACTTGTTGTTATTGCTCCTAGATGACTCTTTATATAGAGCAATAACTATCATGACCAATCTTGAGACCAATCTCAACCCTTAGATCTCAAGAACTAAATAATTATGGCTCTCTAAGTGGTCTAAGTAAACCTGTGCATTTCAATCAAAACCCATGCACTAGCTGAAAAATGCTGAAATCAAGTGTCAGGTGTGCTTTGCATCGCGGCTCAGAACAGGGCAGGCCGCGGCGCACAACAGAGGGAGAACTTTATCACTTGCTGGAGGCTGTGGTGCACAAAGCTCGAGCTGCAGCGCGTACCACCCTGAACTTCTTTCCTTGGTGGAGGCTGCGACGCACAAAGCTTGAGCCATGACACTCAATGCTGTTGAAGCTAGATCGTTCAACCTTTAATTATTAGACAAATTCCCAACAAACTCTACCTTTGTCTAAGCAATTAAACCCGAACCCATTGTGCAGAGAACTCAGGATCTAAACTAAATATGAGTCACCATATCATCCAACTCCAATTCTAAGAAGTTCAAGGCAATGATTGAACTTGCTTAGAGGTAGAACTTTAGTGCCTAAATCTGCAAGATTTTCTTCTGTTGCCACTTGTCCACATGAATGCTTCATTCCGTAACATTTTCCCGAATGAAATGATACCGAACATCCATATGCTTAGTCCTCTCATGGAACACTGGATTCTTTCACAAATCCAATGCACTTTGGCTATCCGAATACACCACCACTCACTCTTTTAGGACCTTCAACTCTTCCAACAAACCTTTATACCACATAGTCTCCTTAATAGCTTCTATTGCTGCTATATACTCTACTTCGGTTGTTGAGAGTGCTACCACCGGTTGCAACTGAGCCTTCCAACTTATACAACATCCGTTTAAGTTGAAGAAGTATGAGGTAATCGATCTTCTCTTATCCCAGTCTGCTCCATAGTCCGAATCAGCATAACCTTCTATCCAGATGGACTTACCTCTTTTCTCGTAAACAAGCCCCACATATGAGCTTCCCTTCAAATACCTCAGCAACCACTTCATCCAAGCTAATGCTCCTTTCTGGGATTACTCATAAACCTGTTGAGAACACTAATGGCATGAGAAATGTCAGGTCTAGTGCTTACCATCATAAACATGACTGATCCAACCGCACTAGACTAAAGGACCTTTCCCATTTTCTTCTTCTCCTCATCCGATCTAGGACATTGATCGCTCGAGAACTTGAAATGACTAGCAAGGGGAATCTTTACTGGTTTACTATCTTCTATAGAGAATTTAGATATCATCTTTTCTATGTAAGAAGTCTAAGAAATCTTCAACCTATTTCTCTCCCTTTCCCGGATTATACTCATCCCAAGGATCTTTTGTGCATGACCAAGATCCTTCATCTCAAACGCTGAACTAAGTTGAGACTTCAACCTTTCTATCCTCTCCTTGCTACTACCAAACAATAACATATCATCAATATAGATGAGGATAATCACCATTTCCTTCACCTTGTGACCTTTGTAGTACAAGCACGAATCATAGTAGCTCTTCATGAAACCCAAGCTAGTTACAAAAGAATCGAACCTCTTATTCCATTGCCGAGGTGATTGCTTTAGGCCATAGAGAGATTTCTTCAATTTGAACACCAAATCCTGCCTTCCTTCCTCATAGCCTTTAGGTTGTCTTATGTAGATGATCTCATCAAGCTTTCTATTTAAGAAAGCTGTCTTCACATCCATTTGCTTAATCTCTTAATTAAATTGGACCACTATAGCTAACACTATCCTTATCATCTTGTATTTCATAACCAGTGAGAAAATTTCTGTAAATTTATGCCTTCTCTTTGTGTGAACCCCTTCGCCACTAGCCTAGCCTTAAACCAGAATTTATCCCCTGGAATGTTTCCTTCTTTGATCTTGTAAATCCACTTACAATCCACAATTCTCTGTTTTTTTGGTTTAGACACCAATTCCAAATAGTTGTTCTTCCTCAAAGAATGCATTTCCTCCTCCATAACTAGCTTCCATATTGATGAATCCTTATATCCTATGGCATCAATGTAAGTTTATGGTTCATAGTTGATTATTCCTGCTACATTAGCATCCGCAAAACCATATCTCAAAGGTGGTCTAGTCTGCCTCCTTTCCCGGTCTCTTGTGAGTTGATAATCATTCTGATTTGCTGCATCATCTCCTTCTAGTTCAGCCTCCTGCTCTACCTGAACCGAATTTTCTTTGATGCTATGCTCCACATAAACTGGGCTAGTTTGCTCACTTTCCCCTGCAGGGTTAGTTTTCTCCACATAGGGAAATAATAGCTCATTAAAAATGACATCCCTACTTATTATGAGTTTAGTTCTTTTGGCTCTAAGGACCACAACCTATACCCCTTAACCTCTTCACCATATCCTAGAAGCATACACTTTCTAGACCTTGAGCTAAGTTTATCATCATTTTGATGTGCAAACGCAGCACATCCAAAAGTCCTAAGGTTGTTTAACTCAGGAGGTTTTCCACTCCACATCTCCTCGGGAGTCTTAAGGTCCAAAGCTCTAGTGGGTGATCTATTAACCAAATACGTAGCAATAGACACAGCTTTCCCCCAACAACACTTGGGTAACCCGAAGCCAATAATCATGCACTTAACCTTGTCTAAAAGGGTCATATTCATCCTCTCAGCAACTCCATTTTACTGAGGGGTTTTCACAACCATTTTATGTCTTAGAATCCTATTTAACTCACAAAATTTTTCAAAATCCTGATTGCAAAATTCTAAGCCATTATCAGTTCTCAAAACCTTAACTACCTTGCCCGTTTGAGTTTCCAGTAACTTTTTCCAGACCACAAACTTATTCAAAGCATCTGATTTATTTTTAAACAAATAAACCCAAACCTTTCTAGAATAGTCATCAATTAAAGAAAAAAAGTAAAGATTACCTCTTTGTGTCACTGTTCTTGCTAGTCCCTAAAGATCAGCATGAATGTAGTTAAGAATACCCTTTGATTTGTGCACTCCGGTGTTGAAGCTAACCTGATGTTGCTTCTCAAGAACACAACTCTCCCAGAAATCAAGTTTTTCTACTTTGTCACCATCAAGTAAACCATCTTTACTGAGAACTTGCAGCCCCTTTTCATTTATATGTCCCAAGCGATTGTGCCAAAGAACTGCCTTATCTATCTCAGCCATCAAGCTTGCTACTTAATCCTTGATGTCTGTCTCTCAAATCATCTCATAGAGACCATCCTTTATTGCTACTTTGATCACTACCAAATATCCCATGGTTACCTTGATCTTTCCTCCCTCTGCTTTGTATGTGTACCCCATGGAATCTAGCTGTCCCAATGAGATCAAATTTCTTCTCAAATCCGAAAGATATTTCACATTCTGCAGTAGCCTTGTAACTCCATCAAACATCCTCAATTGGATGTCTATTATGCCCCTTACTTGGCAAGAAGTATTGTTCCCCAAGAAAACCTTTCCTTCATTGGTTTCCTTGAAATTCTTGAACCAATCTCGGTGAGGACACATGTGATAAGTGCACCCAGAATCCAAGATCCAAGTCTCGCTGCTTTGCTTCTCTCTCACATTTGAGCACACAATAAGAACATCATCATCTTGTTGTTCTCCCTTGGCAATCAAAGCCTCTCCATTGTTGGTATGAGCTCTTCCTTTCTCATCCCTCAACTTCTTCTTGCAATAGTTCTTGAAATGACCCTCTTTATTGCAGTAGTAGCATCTCTTTCCTCCAAACTTCAGTTTAGAATGCGATCTTCCATGGCTTTGACCTCTACCCTTTGGTTTGTCCCAATAGTTGCCAAAGATGTTACTGCCATTCCAAGTTGCAGGCCTTCCTCTTACGAACAGACCTTCTCCACTTGACCCTTCCCTCATCTTGGCTTTGAAATCATGAGCCCTTATAGCATTAATCACAATTTCTTTGGTTAGTGTATCTCTTCCATATTCAATAGCATTAATCAAGCTTTCAAAACAATCAAGAAGAGATTCAACAATATAACAGCCAATTGTTCATCCCGGAATGTTATACTACAACTAGTCAAATCTTGAACTAGTTTATGAAACACATCAAGATTATCTTGCAACTCTTTATTAGGATCCATTTTTAAAGCAAAGATACGTTTTAGAAGATAGATTTTATTAGGGAGAGTTTTAGTAAGAAATAACTCATCTAGTTTCTTCCAAATGATAGCTGGATCTTCCGAATCTCCACATTCCCTTGTCACACTATCCGACATGTGCACAAAGATGGTGTTATATGCCATCTTCTTGATCTCATTCCGCTGGAGCTCCGTAATACTTGTTGGAAAATCATCATCTTCTCCAATCGCCAAGTCCACCTTTTGTTGCATAAGAACGGCCTTGATTTTCCACTTCCAAAGGGAAAAGTCTCCCTTTCTATCAAACTTCTCAACAATGAAGTTTGAACCCATCTTACAGGAAAAAATCCCAAGATTTATGCGGCACCCACAATTTTTTTCCAAATGTCTTTTCACCAACTTCTAAACTTCAAGAACCCAATCAAATCTTGATTCCAACACCGTTCTTGAACCTCAAGAACCCGATCAAATTTTGATCCCAACACTGTTTTTGAATCACCCAAGAAGTTTCCTTTGATTCTTGGAGTTTTGCTCTGATACCACTGTTCTAGCTCGGATACCACTATTGTAGAAAAATCACCTTCAAGAACCCTAAGTTGTGATCTTTCAAACCCTCAAATCTAGAATGATTTGTACCAAACAAGAATCAAACCACAAAAGAGAAAACACAAGCAATTGTTATTGAGGTTCGGCAAATTGTCTACGTCCTCGTGAGCTCCTCTGAGTTCTCTGCACTAAATCAATGGAGTTCTTACAATTACAACAACACCCCTTCAAGAACCATGTGTTCTTGAAGAATGAGAGAAGAGAAAAGAAAGAGATAAGAACTAAGTGTTTCTTTAGAATTTTCCCTAAGAAAATTCCAATTACAAAGCCCTACAACCCCAATCTTTATTGCACTCTCTCACTAGAAAAACTTCTGAAGATTTGAGAGTCTTTCTCTCTAAACAACTAGCTAATCTTGGAATGAGTCTCTTTTATTGTTGTGTTGTGTGTCACTTGTTGTTATTGCTCCTAAATGACCCTTTATATAGAGCAATAACTACTATGACCAATCTTGAGACCAATCTCAACCCTTAGATCTCAAGAACCAAAGAATCATGGCTCTCTAAGTGGTTTAAGTAAACATGTGCGTTTCAATCAAAACCCACTCACTAGCTGGAAAATGCTAAAATCAAGTGTCAGGTGTGCCTCGCGCCGTGGCTTAGAATAGAGTAGGCCACGGCGCACAACAGAGGAGAACTTCGTCACTTGTTAGAGGCCGCGGCGCACAAAGCTTGAGCCATGGCGTGCAATGCTGCTGAAGCTAAATCATTCAACCTTTAATTCTTAGACAATTTCCCAACACCTTCGTTCCTAGATTAACTTGACCCTCATTTCGGACATCCTACAAGATGTACATGATTTGCATACCTCTCGAGATGTCTGGTTGGCATTGAAACAATGTTACCTTGATCAATCCAATGCTAATGAGTTTGACCTCCGCCTGAAGCTTCACAAACATACAAAAGATGGCCACTCTATGGAACAATATCTCCTGGACCTCAAAACTATAGTTGATGCTCTTGTTGCCATCAATTCATCGCTCTCCCTCAAAGCCCTCATCTCCTATGCATTAGTAGGTTTGCCTCCCGAATATGAAAGCTTTATCACTATAGTCACTAACACCAACATCATCCTTACCTTTGATAGTTTGCGTACCAAGTTGCTTCTCCAGGAACAACACCTGAAGCATCTTTGGGTCACTTCTCCATCTTTTAACCCTCCTACAGCCCTTGCCATCACCACCACCTCTGGTGTTTCTCGTGGTCATGGCAGGGGTCTCTTAGGCTATCAGGGTCATGGCCGCAATACTAGTCGTGGTGACTTCACTCAGGATGGTTCAGATACTGATCAATCATCTAATTATTCTCCTAAATTTACTCGCTCTGCTAGTACTTCCTCTTACTATAGTGATGGACTATTGGGACCGCACCTTGGATCCTCTTCCACACCATATCAAATTTGTCACACTACTGGTCACCTCGCCCTAAATTATTCTTACCGTTTTAATCATACTATTATTTTTTATGACTTACCAAAATCATTTGCTACTATGTCTCTTGGTGAGTCTACGGCCGCCTAGTGGTACCTTGATATGGCTGCCTCAGCTCACATGACTCCTCAGTCAGGTATACTTACTAACCTTACACCTTATGTTTGCAAAAGTAAAATTTTAATTGGTAATGGACGATTGGTTGATATCAATAATGTTGGTTATAATTTCTTACGCACCTCCTCTAAACCACTTCACCTTAGTAATGTCTTTCATGTCCCCAACTTGTCTCACAACTAACTTTATGATAAACATTTATGTTTTGATAACAATTGTTCTGCTAACTTTGATACTTCTTATGCTGTTATTAAGGACAAGAGTATGGGGAAAGCTCTTCTCCAATCTTCTAGTGATGGTGATCTATACCCTCTTCCTCCAGTCTTAATCATTACCACCCCTTTATCTCTAGTCTCTCGTCAAATCTTGGGTAATATTTGGCATTGTAGGTTTGGTCATTTAGGTACTTTGTATTATCTCTTTTGCAAACTAATAAGAATATTTGTTTGTCTTCTAAATATTCTGGTTTTTGTTCCAAATGTCAATTAAGAAAGTCTAAACATTTACCATTTGATTTTGTTGAGCATTTCACTGTTGAACCTTTAGCTTTAATACATTCTGATGTTTGGAAATCTCCTATTTTATCTAATTTAGGTTATCAATATTATATTATTTTTGTGGATGATTTTTCTCGGCATTCTTGTCTTTTTCGTATACGTAAAAAATCTGAAGTCTTTCAACACTTTGTACTTTTAAAACTCTTGTTGAAAATCAGTTTTCTACTAAAATAAAAATCTTTCCAAGTGATGGTGGAAAATAATTTGATCAAATTCCTTTCAAACAATTTCTTGCTCACCATGGTATTGCTTTTCGAATGTCTTACCCAGAAACCCCTCAACAGAATGGTGTTGCAAAATGTAAGTATAGATACATTAGTGAAATTGCATGCACCCTCTTAATTAACTCTTCTCTTCTCAAGTCTTTTTAGGTTGATACTACATACATTGCCTTTTACATCATTAATCGTCTCCCTACTCATATTTTGCAAAATAAATCTCCTTATACAAAATTATATTCTATATCTCATGATTGTTCAACTTTTTATGTCTTCGGGTGTGCTTGTTATCCTAACCTCACTGCCCATGCTCCACACAACTCGCACCTAGATCCAAACAATGTGTCTTCCTAGGCTATGCTCAGAATTACAAAGGGTGTAGGTGTCTTGATCCTACCACTAGTCGTGTCAATACCAGTTGACATGTTATCTTCCATGAACTCTCATTTCTTTATCTTACTCTCACTCCACCCGTCACTTCCACTATAGCTACTCACTCTACCATTCCTCCACTTATTCTTACCACTATCGAACTCTTACATCAAACTTCTCTCTCACCACCTGTGTCTACAATCACCCTTGTTCTTAGTCTCTCTGTTCCTAGTCTTTCTTCCCCACCACTGGTTCCTATTGTCTCGCTGCCCCCAAGTTTAGTTTCTACTCATATTGCCCCCCCTTTCCTCTCCTGTACACTTTGACTTCCCACCCCCCAACCGTTGTCTATAACTTTGCCATCTGCTTTACCTAACTCATCCACACCAACCTCCACTTCTTCCAGTCCCATTGTCCCTCCCTCTCTTGAATTAGTCGCTCCCACTTTCTCTACTCTTCCTCCATCATCCATCCCCATCTCTTATCATCCCATGATCACCTATTCTAAAACTGGCATTCATAAACCCACACAATTACTCTCTCTTTCCACTACTACCCAACCAATTGAACCCACTTTTTTTTTCTCAAGAAAATAAAGATCTCGTGTGGCGGTTAGCTATGTTTAACAAATTTAATGCTCTTTTAACTAACCACACTTGGGATCTGGTTCCATATGATCCAATGAAAAATTTAGTTGGGTGTAAGTGGATTTACAAGATTAAATATCGGGTTGATGGGTCTGTGGAGCGCTACAAAGCGATGATGGTCACTCAAGGATTCCACCAACAACCAGGTATTGACTATCATGAAACTTTTAGTTTTGTTGTTAAAACTACTACTATACGCATTGTTTTATCCTTAGCCATTTTGTCATTCTTGGGTGATTAGACAACTAGATGTTAAGAATGCTTTTCTTCATGGTTATCTTAATGAAGTTGTGCACGTGAAACAACCTCCTGGTTTTGTTGATAATCTTTATCCCTCTCATGTTTGTAAATTATGAAAAGCCATCTATGGTTTGAAATAGGCTCCTAGGGTCTAGTTTCACCGCTTCAATTCTTTCCTTCTTTCTCTTGGTTTTTTTTTTATAGTTGGGTAGACACTTCAATGTTTGTTCTTACGTCTTCTCATGATCTTATTATCTTACTATTATATGTTGATGCCATTATTCTCACAGGTAATAATAACACTCTTCTTTTTCGCTTTATTCACACTTTGTATAATCAATTAGATATGAAAGTTCTTGGTGATCTTTATTATTTCCTTGGAATTGAAGCTGTTTGTCATCCCACCGGTTTATTTCTCTCTCAAACTAAATAGACCAAAGACCTTTTAGTTAAATTCTCTATGTCTTCTGCCAAATTAGTTAAAACTCCTCTACCTTCTCAATCAGCACCTTCACAAACTAAGGGTGAGCTACTAGCAGATCCCTTAGAATTTAGGAGTATGGTTGGAGGTCTTCGGTATTTAACCATGACCCGACCTGATATTGTATATGTTGTTAATCTGGCTAATCAATTTTTGCATGCACCTCACATGGCTCATTTTCAGCTCGTCAAAAGTATTTTTTGATATTTATGTGGTACTACTAATCATGGGTGACTTCTTGCTTCTGCAAAGAATTTTTCTCTTTCTTGCTATACAGATGTCGACTAGGCTAGCTGCCCTGACAGTCATCGGTCCACCACAGGTTATGTTATCTTCTTTAGACCAAATCTAATTTTTTGGAAAGCAAAGAAATAACCCAGTGGGTCTTGTTCCAGCACTGAATCTGAATACCACTCTCTTACCTATGATGTAGCTGAAACCTACAGGATTTGACAGCTTCTTTATGACTTACATTTGTTTTTTACTTGTCCAGTTCGAGTGTATTATAACAATGGTGCCACTTATCTTACCACTAATCCAATATTTCATGCCCACACCAAATATATTGAGATAGATTTTTATTTTGTTTGTGAAAAGGTTACCTAAGGAGGTATTCAGATCTGATACATTCATACAGATGCACAACTTGCATATATCTTCACAAAAGGGTTATCATTCCTACGGTTTCTTCAACATAAAACCAATCTCTTTGTGGTTTCACCCCATTCGGATTGAGGGGGCATGTAAATGTATATATATTCTTAATGTAAATAATATTAGGTGTTGGAAATCACCTCAAGATGCCCAGGTGGCGATCTTCCAAACACCTTGATGCGATGAAATTAACACTAGCAAGTGCACTAATCGTTCAAGTAATAAAATGATGAGTAAATATCATTCTCAATGAGGACTGAGCAAATACTACAGAAATTATGACTCAACTCTTGCTGTTATTTGAGTAAACGAATAATTGTAGGAGAAAAGTTTACTAGCAATTGACTAAAAACAGAAGCACTAATAATTAACGGAAGATTTGCAAACTTTGGAATGAAGACTCTTATGAACTAACGTGCTAAGGACTCGACTTCACCTAAACCATAATTGACAAGAGTTTTGAATGGGAAAGTTTAATTTACTATGTTTTTCAAGATGGTAGAATCCCCAATCAATTGGTTATCCTTATTCAAGTCTAACCACAATCTCAAGAATCATCAACTTCAAATATCCATATTCCAGGTCTATTCTAGATTGATTCAACTTAAGAAGCATTAAGTTCAATGGAATTCCTTTCAGTTAAATCTCCCAATTCGGTTACGGTTTAAACGGACCACATGAACTTCCTAGAATCCCTATTCGGTTACTCCTATTTCATTCATGGCATGTTTTACCCTAGCTTTGCCTAGCTAACAATCCAACATCATATTCATTAATTCAACCATTCATAAAAGCATAGCTTCTCTATTCGACACATCACTATGCCTCAACAAGGAATCAAGATAATAAACAGCATTAAGAACAATAAAACACACTCTTTGAAAAGCAAAGTAAATTCCAACTTGTCCAAATAGCACTCAAGATATAGGTTTAGGATCCATCTATCCTTAACACAAAAATATCTACTCCATAATAATATTCAAACAACCCATGTTCATATTACAAAACATCAACATAGCTAGATAAGAATAATACAAAACCGGAGAAGAATGATTTAAAAGCTTGATGCGTAGCCTCGCGGAGTATCTCCAACTCTCCTTTTGCGTCTCCTCTTCTCCAAATTCTGTTTTCTTCTTCTACGGCCGCCCTCTCTTGTTCAGCTAGGGTTTCAATTTATAACTTTCAGAATCCACAGGCTGGCGTTGCAGCGCCAAGATCCCGGCGCTGCAACTTCAGGACGAATTTCTAACCCTAGTCTAGCGCTGCAGCTTCAACATCCCAGCGCTGCAGCTCCAACTTTCTGTCCAAATCCTCTATTTTTGTCAGCTTCCAGCACTACAGCGCCAACATCCCAGCGCTGCAGCCTTGAGTTTCTGTCTCATTTGCGCATTTTGGCCTTCCAGTGCTATCCAGTGCTCCAGCACGTGTCTGCACAGTAGATTTCCATGACTTAGCATTGATCATTCAACTAAAACAACTTATTAGTCGAATAAGATAAACTAAACTCAAATTGTCAAAAACACATGCAACACACTTCTAATGCTTAAGATCAATACCAAAAACGTGCCTAAAAGCAGTATAATAACATGATTTATTCAGAGTTATTCGTTTGCTCAAATAACAGCAAGAGTTGAGTCATAATTTCTGTAGTATTTGCTCAGTCCTCGTTAGGAACGATATTTACTCATCATTTTATTACTTGAACGATTAGTGCACTTGCTAGTGTTAATTTCATCGCATCAAGTTTTTGGTGCTGTTGTTGGCGTGCTGGAGGAGGCTATGAGGAAGAGGCACCTGGGCTCGATGCTTCTTCTATGTCCATGATCCGATAGATAGTCCTGAGATCCAATAGATGCATTGGCTATTTGATTTGTTCTCCCGCAGTCTAGGCAACACCACTCGATCCACAAACTGCTGTTATCAAGGATGGGAAATACAACCCTGCACTGATCGAATTTGCGCTGTATAGAATGCTGTTATGGATAATGCGTCCCACATCAATACTTAATCCTTGGTAGATGGCGAATAAAAGGATTGCTCTATCTTTTTTGACATCACTTAAATGGGTCATCGAAAGCAAACGAGCGCCCACAAAGTAATGCCAAGCTTTTGCGGTCCTATCCATTTCACTTGATGGAAATGAAGTCCGCTCATCACCGGACAATTTCCATTGTGTCTCAACTTTGCAAAGAACCCGGAGTACCTCGTCGAGGTCAGGTGCGCTGGCATAAGCACTGTACTCATCCATTGGGATGGTGGGGGTGCCGAACAATTTGTTGATTGTGCCTCTGTCGAATGCCACTAATTTCCCTCTAACCTTTACCTTCAGATTCGTGTGCTCTGTGGCATTTGCATAAAATTCACGCACAACCGAAATAATTGCAGCTTCTAGTGTTGTGCAGAATTGTTCCCATTTTCGAGCAGTGATGATCCGGTGAATGAGGGGGAAGTGTCCCTTGGTGATATTGAATCCCCGTTCAGGAATTGGGACTTTCTTGATTTGAGAACGCTCAAACCTCTATTCTGCTTCCTTTGAGACAAACAGCTCTGAATTGTAAATGGTGGAGCTAGGTCTCGCGTGTTTGGGAGGAGCCATTTAATCAAGACTTTTGTGCTTTAAATAATTACACTTCAAACTGCTGAAAATAACCAAGAGCAACACCCACTTCCACACACACAGAATCTCAAATAAAATTTTTTAGTAGAACTTGCAATCCAAGTTAGGCAATTGCTTCAATCAAATGAGTCTTGAATAACCCAGCATAATAGAGTGCAAATTTAACTCATTAACACCAGAAATTTATTCAGCTACAGTACCCTTCTCTTCCAACGCACAGTCCCATGAAATTTTCAGCATAAACTTGTGAAAATGCAACTTATCCATTCATACTTTCCTCAATTCTTCATCAAATCACCATGTATTATAAGCTACCCATAAACAACTCAAGTGATTTCACTTAAAAATCTGAAGATTGGGAGTCTAAAAGTGGAGAAATCTTACTTGATTAGAAGACCTTAACAATACCCAAAGTCACTTGAGAGGGGTGATTCTTGGGAAGAATGGGAGCAATCCATGGTGGAAAATGCAAAAAACCCTTGATTATGTGTTGCGATGGGAAGGAGAAGTGAAATTTTGGTGTTTTGGAGAGGGAGAGCAGCTGGAAATTAAATTTTAGAGTGCTCTAACTGTGGAAGGGCTGTGCATTTAAATGTCAGCTTGCAGCCTGGCGCTACAGCTTCCCCTTTTCAGCACTGCAGCTCTGAATTTCTGACTTGGAAGGCGTAAGTGTATGAACAGTGTGGGGGTGCCGGTCCTGAAGCTGCAGCACTGAAAATGTGAGGCTGCAGCGCTGAATCTCTGACCTGGACAGCATATAAATGAAAGACCTGGTGCTGCAGCGCTGAAAATGTGAGGCTGCAGTGCTGGATTGTTGTCCTGACTCCAAGTAGAGCTGAAAATAAATCAAAAATATACATTGTAAGGCCATAAAAATTGAAAGAACAAATAAATCAAACAAAACAAAAAAATTGAAACACACAAAATAACTTCAAAGGGCAAGAAAAATAAAAAAGAAGAACCAAAATGGTAGTTCTAATTTATAGTCTTTAGCTTGACTTTCAGATTCATGGCTCTTGGAGAACGGTGGTGGACGATTGAGGGTCAAAAGTCCCCATAATGTAGTGCTTCAATCGGTGCCCATTAACCTTGAATGTCTCCTTGTTTTTCTCGTGTCGAACCTCAACAGCACCAAAAGGTGAGACATTGATCACGGTATACGGTCTAATCCATCGAGATTTCAGTTTTCCCGGAAATAGATGAAGTCGACTATTGTACAGAAGAACTTGTTGCCCTGGAACAAATTCCTCCCTTGAGATGTGTTGATCACGCCAATTTTTTGTTTTTTCCTTGTATAGTTTTGCATTCTCATATGCTCCTAGTCGAAGTTCTTCCAATTCATCAACTTGCAACAAACGCTTTTGTCCCGCAAGGGTTATATCAAAATTCAAGAATTTGGTGGCCCAGTATGCTTTATGCTCGAGTTCGACAGGAAGGTGGCAGACTTTGCCAAAAACCAGCCTATATGGTGACATTCCTATGGGTGTTTTGAAAGCCGTTCTATATGCCCACAAGGAATCATCTAATTTAAGTGCCCAATCTTTCCTAGAAGTGATCATGATTTTTTCTAAAATTCGTTTCACCTCACGATTTGAAACTTCTACCTGACCACTTGTTTGTGCATGGTATAAGGTGCCGAGTTTGTGAGTTACTCCATATTTTCTTAACAAGGTTCTAAATTGACGATTCTCAAAGTGTTTACCTCGATCACTTATTATTGTCCTAGGGGTTCCAAACCGGGTAAAGATGTTTTTCTTGAGGAATTGGAGGACTACTTTGGCATCATTAGTGCGGGTTGCTATGGCTTCTACCTATTTAGACACATAATCAACAGCAATTAGAACATACTGGTTTGACAAAGATGTAGGATAGGGTCCCATGAAATCAATACCCCGAACGTCAAATATTTCGCAAACAAGAATATTGTTTAAAGGCATTTCATTTCGTTTAGATATGTTACCAATTCGTTGACACCTATCACATGAGGCGATGTAAACCTGGGCATCCTTAAACAAAGTCGACCAATAGAAACCTGATTGTAATACCTTTGCTACTGTTCAGTTTGCACCAAAATATCCCCCAGCTTCTCTATTATGGCAGTGATACAGAATATTGTTAAACTCATGCTCTGGCACACATCTGCGAATTACCTGGTCTACACACAATTTGTATAGATACAGATCCTCCCAAAAATAATGCTTCACATCGGATAGGAATTTCCTTCTTTGTTGATAAGTGAAGTTCCATGGGATCCAGTTTCCTGCAAGGTAATTGGCGAAATCAGCAAACCATGGTGTCTTAGATACTAATAAAACAGAATCAAATGACGAAGTAGAAAATATTTTCTCATCCGGAAATTCTTCGTTGATGCTGATATTAGTCTCTTCCGATTTTTCGAGCCTTGATAAGTGGTCTGCTACTTGATTGTCAGTCCCCATTTTATCTTTGATTTCTAAATCAAATTCTTGAAGAAGGAGAATCCACCTCAACAATCTTGGTTTTGCCTCCTTTTTCGCTAAAAGATACTTTAAAGTTGCATGGTCAGTATAAACAGTAACTTTTGATCCAATAAGATAGGATCGAAATTTATCAAATGCAAATACAACAGCTAAAAGTTCTTTCTCGGTGGTAGCGTAGTTCAGTTGGGGTCCGGTAAAAGTGCGGCTGGCATAATAAATTGTCCTGAAGACCTTATTTATTCTTTGACCAAGCACTGCTCCAACTGCGGTGTCACTGGCATCACACATTAATTCAAACGAGAGGCTCCAATCTGGGGTGACTACAACAGGGGCGATCACTAATTTATCATTTAATGTAGCAAATGCCTGCACACAATGATCAGAGAAGTTAAACTTCACATCTTTTACAAGGAGATTAGACAGAGGTTTAAAAATTTTTGAAAAATCCTTAACGAATCTCCTGTAAAATCCTGCTTGCCCCAGGAAACTTTTAATGGCTTTGACTGAAGTGGGAGGTGGGAGTTGTTCGATCACATCCACTTTAGCTTTGTTAACTTCAATACCCCTCGATGATATTTTGTGCCCCAACACTATCCCTTCTTGGACCATGAAATGATATTTTTCCCAATTTAGTACGAGGTTTGTCTCTTCGCATCGCTACAAAACTAAAGAGAGATTATGAAGGCAATCATCAAAGGTTAGACCAAATAGTGTAAAATCGTCCATGAAGATCTCTAAAAAAATTTTAGTCATATCAGAAAAAATTACCAACATGCAACGTTGAAATGTTGCTGGTGCATTACAAAGACCGAGGAGCATCCTCCTATATGCAAACGTGCCATAAGGACATGTAAATGTCATCTTTTTTTGGTCCTCGGGTGCTATGGGGATTTGATTATATCCCGAGTATCCATCAAGCAGACAATAGAACTTGTGACCTGCCAATCTTTCCAACATTTGATCAATAAAAGGTAAAGGAAAGTGATCTTTTCTTGTGGCGTCATTCAATTTTCTATAGTCAATACAAACCCGCCAACCTGTCACAGTTCTGGTGGGTATCAATTCATTGTTATTATTTTTCACAACAGTGATCCCACCTTTCTTTGGTAGTACTTGTACCGGGCTGGTCCAAGCACTATCAGAAATTGGATAAATAATACCTGCATCAAGCAACTTGACCATTTCTTTCTTAACAACCTCCTGCATTGCTGGATTTAAGCATTGCTGTGGCTGAATAGTAGGCTTGAAGTTCTCCTCCATGAGAATTTTGTGAGTACAAATGGAAGGGCTAATTCCCTTGATATCCGCTATTGTCCATCCCAAAGCCTTTTTGTGCCTTCTCAAGACTTCGAACAAGCGTTCTTCCATTTTACCTGTTAATGAAGAGGATATTATAACCGGGAAAATATTTTTCTCTAGATAAACATATTTCAAATGATCAGGTAAAGTTTTTAATTCAGGGGTTATTATTGGTTCTTCTGGCACTTCTTTTCCCATTTCAGCTTCCAAATTCCTTGCTTCTTCTTGGATGACAAGTTCTTTAGTGGTGGTAGTTCCAAATTCCATGATGCATCTTTCCAAAGTATCTTCATTTAATGTCTTCTCCTGAAACTCTTCAATGAGGTCATCAACAACATCAACATGAAAACAAGAAAAAGTAGATACGTCAGATGGATATTTCATGATTTTATACATATTAAAAACTACTTGTTCATCATTAACTCTCAAAATCAATTTCCCTTTGTTGTACATCAATCAGGGCTCTTCCTGTAGCAAGGAATGGATGTCCGAGTATAAGAGGTACCTCCCGATCCTCTTCCATGTCAAGAACAATGAAGTCTACAGGGAATATAAATTTATCAACTTTTACCAGTACATCTTCTATAATTCCCCGTGGTCTCTTAATAGATCAATCAGCTAATTGCAATGATGCTGTTGTTATTTTGACTTCTCCTAATCCAAGTTACCTAAAGATGGAAAGACGTATAAGATTAATACTGGCACCAAGGTCACATAAAGCTTTATCAAAAAATGAATTTCCCAAAGTGCAAGGTATAGTAAAACTCCCTAGATCTTTCAATTTTGGAGGTAGCTTGTTTTGTCGTATAGTGCTGCACTCTTCAGTTAACATTACCGTTCCATGTTCCTCTAGCTTCCGTTTATTAGAAAAAATTTCCTTCAAAAATTTAGTGTAGCTAGGCATCTGTGCTAATGCCTCTGCAAATGGTATGTTAATATGCAACTTCTTGAAAATCTCTAAAAATTTTGAGAATTGTTCGTCTAATTTTTCTTTTTGGAATTTCTAAGGATAAGGAAGAGGTGGCATATATTTAGTTTCAGAGTTAGAATCAATCAAACCTTTACCAGTAGACTTCTTTGCTGAAACTCGTTTTTCCTCTTGCTCAGTCTCTTCTTTTTCGCCAACTTGCTGAGTAATTTCCTTAGGTTGTGGCTCTTCCAATTGTGTGCCGCTCCTTAGTGTTATGGCCTTGACATCATCCTTAGGATTCTTTTCTGTGTTACTCCGGAGGGAACCTTGTGCACGTCCAGAGATGATGGTTGCTAGTTGACTGACTTGAACTTCCAGGTTTTTGATATATGCTTCTTGATTTTGGAATCTAGTTTCTGCTGTACTTAAGAATTTGGCCATCATGTCCTCCAAGTTGGGCTTCTTTTCTTGAGGAGGATATTTAGGCTGATGTTGCTTCGCATTGCTTTGATTCCACGAGAAGTTCGGATGGTTCCTCCATCCTGGATTATATGTGTTGCTATATGGGTTGTTTTGTCTGTGAAAATTTGAAACAAAATTAGCTTGTTCAGCAGATGAATTATATGCAAACTGATTACCTGCTTGGCTATTACTATTGTGATGACCACTACCACCACACAATTCATATATTGTATGTGAGTTTGGACTAAGTCCATCAATCTTCTTGTTGAGAGTCTCCAGTTGTGCTACTAGAGCTGTAACAAAATCTACATTGTGCAATCCTGAGGCTCTGTTGATAGGTAACCTTTCAATTGGCCATTGATAAGAGTTTGTGGCTATTTGTTCTAGTAATTCAATGGCTTCTTCTGGAGTTTTTCTCATGATAGTGCCACCTGCAGCTGCATCAATCATGTTTCGGGTTGTACTAGTTAAACCGTTATAAAACATTTGTACCTGCATCCAAGTGGGCAACTCGTGATGAGGACATCTTCTCAAAAGGTCTTTAAAACGTTCCCATGCCTCATAGAGTGACTCCCGATCAACCTGCAAGAACATAGTAATTTCATTACGTAACTTTGCAGTTTTTGCAGGAGGGAAGTATTTCGCTAAAAATTTATGTGCCAATTATGCCCATGTCGTTATGGATCCGGCTGGTAAAGAAGTCAACCAGCTTTTTGCTTTATCCCTTAATGAAAATGGGAAAAGCCTTAAGCGAATTGCATCCTCCGATACTCCGTTATGCTTGAGTGTGTCACAAATTTCAAGAAAATTCGTCAAGTGAACATTTGGATCTTCTTGCGATAAGCCCCCAAATTGTACTGAATGTTGAATCATCTGAATGATGGCGGGCTTAATTTCAAAATTGTTCGCTTGTATAGGTGGTTGTCGAATGCTAGATTCAACACCATCAATATTTGGCATAGCATAATCCCACAGTGCACGTTGCACCTCTGCATTGTTTCCTTCTGCCATTGTATTAACTGTTACTGGTGCTGCTCTTCTCAAAGCGTGAAAAGTGCGCTCAATCTTTGGATTAAGTTCTGCAAGTATTCTCCCACTAGTACGTATCATGCACTAGAAACGAAAACCCTGCAAAAATAGACTTAAAAACAAAATTAACAAACTCTCAAATTAACTAGTAGAATCACAATAAATGTAATATTTTATTTCAGTCCCCGGCAACGGCGCCAAAAACTTAATGCGATGAAATTAACACTAGCAAGTGCACTAATCGTTCAAGTAATAAAATGGTGAGTAAATATCGTTCCCAACGAGGACTGAGCAAATACTACAGAAATTATGACTCAACTCTTGCTGTTATTTGAGCAAACAAATAATTGTAGGAGAAAAATTTACTAGCAATTAACTAAAATCAGAAGCACTAATAATTAACGGAAGATTTGCAAACTTTGGAATGAAGACTCTTATGAACTAACGTGCTAAGGACTCGACTTCACCTAAACCATAATTGACAAGAGTTTTGAATGGGCAAATTTCACTTACTATGTTTTTCAAGATAGTAGAATCCCCAATCAATTGGTTATCCTTATTCAGGTCTAACCACAATCTCAAGAATCATCAACTTCAAATATCCATATTCCAGGTCTATTCTAGATTGATTCAACTTAAGAAGCATTAAGTTCAATGGAATTCCTTTCAGTTAAATCTCCCTATTCGGTTACAGTTTAAACGGACCACATGAACTTCTTAGAATCCCTATTCGGTTACTCCTATTTCATTCATGGCATGTTTTACCCTTACTTTGCATAGCTAACAATCCAACATCATATTCATTAATTCAACCATTTATAAAAGCATAGCTTCTCTATTCGACACATCGCTATGCCTCAAGAAGGAATCAAGATAATAAACAGCATTAAAAACAATAAAACACACTCTTTGAAAAGCAAAGTAAATTCCAACTTGTCCAAATAGCACTCAAGATATAGGTTTAGGATCCATCTATCGTTAACACAAAAATATCTACTCCATAATAATATTCAAAAAACCCATGTTCATATTATAAAAACATTAACATAGCTAGATAAAAATAATACAAAACCGGAGAAGAATGATTTAAAAGCTTGATGCGTAGCCTCCCGAAGTATCTCCAACTCTCCTTTTGCGTCTCCTCTTCTCCAAATTCTGTTTTCTTCTTCTACGGCCGCCCTCTCTTATTCAGCTAGAGTTTCAATTTATAACTTTCAGAATCCGCAGGCTGGCGCTGCAGTGCCAACTTCCTGATGCTGCAGCTTCAGAACGAATTTCTAACCCTAGTCTGGCGCTGCAGCGCCAACTTTCTGTCCAAATCCTCTCTTTTTGTCAGCTTCCAGCGCTGCAGCGCCAACATCCCGGTGCTGCAGCCTTGAGTTTCTGTCTCCTTTGTGCATTTTGGCCTTCTAATGCTATCCAGTGCTCCAGCAAGTGTCTGTACAGTAGATTTCCACGATTTAGCATTGATCATTCAACTAAAACAACTTACTAGTAGAATAAGATAAACTAAACTCAAATTTTCAAAAACACATGCAACACACTTCTAATGCTTAAGATTAATACCAAAAACGTGCCTAAAAGCAGTATAATAACATGATTTATTCAGAGTTATCACACCTAAGTCTAGAATGACTTGTAATGAACAGAAACAAACCAATCAAAGAAAGAACACAAGCAATTGTTATCAAGGTTCGGCAAATGCCTATGTCCCCGTGAGCTACTCCAAGCTCTCTGCACTAAATCAATGAGTTCTTACAAATACAACAACACCTCCTGAAGAACCCTCTTGCTCTTGATACATGAACGAAGAGAAAAGAAAGAGATAAGAGCTAAGTGTTTCCCTGGAATTTTCCCCAAGAAAATTCCAATTACAAAGCCCGTGAACCCCTCTTCTTGTATGCTTTCTCTCAATCCCAGCCACTCTTGAATGAGATCTATTCTAGTGCCTCTCTTATGTTTTGTGTCTTTGCACTCTCACACTTGCACTTGAATTCTCTTGTATGATGATCTTGTATTCTTGTGTCTTGTGTCTTGTATCTTCACTTGTTGTTAGAATACCCTTTATATAGAGCAATGATACCTCATCCAATCTTTGAGATCAATCTCAACCCTTAGATCTCAAGAACCAAAGACCAATGGCTCTCTAAGAGTCTAAGTAATCATGTGCGTTTTAACTAAGTCCCACACACCTTCACAAGAGGCTGAAAACCACGCCCAGGTGTGCCTGGCGCCGCAGCCCAGGGCTGGTCGCGGCACACAACAGGGCAGCACACCACCATGTCTTCATCCTTGCTGGGCGCCATGACTTAGGGAGGCTGTGCCGTGGCACACACCCAAGGGCTAAACTCTTAGACTTGCTGGAGGCCGCAGCCCCCAAGGCTGGGCTGCGGCGCACAAGGCTGACCTGATGTTGAATTTTCCTCTCTTTTGTTCTTAGACAAATCCCAACAGTCTCTACCTTTGTCTAAGCAACTAAAACCTAACCCATAGTGCAAAGAACTCAGGATCCAGACTCAACTTGAGTCACCATATCATTCAACTCCAATCCTAAGAAGTCCAAGGCGATGATTGAACTTACTTAGAGGTATAACTTTTGTACGTAAATCTGCAGGATTTTCTTCCGTTGTGACTTTGTCCACATGAATGCATCATTTCATAATATTTTCCCGAATGAAATGATACCGAACATCAATATGCTTAGTCCTCTCATGGAAAACTGGGTTCCTACATAAGTACAATGCACTTTGGCTATCTGAATACACCACCACCAGCTCTTTCAGGACCTTCAACTCTTCCAACAATCATTTGCACCACATAGCCTCCTTAATGGCTTCCGTTGCTGCTATGTACTCAACCTCGGCTGTTGAGAGTTCTACCACCGGCTGCAACTGATCCTTCCAACTTATACAACATTTGTTTAAGTTGAAGAAGTAGGTGGTAATCGATCTTCTTTTATCCCGGTCTGCTCCACAGTCCGAATCAGCATAACCCTCTAGACAGATGGACTTACCCCTCTTCTCATAAACCAGCCCCACATATAGGATTCCCTTTAAGTACCTCAGTAACCAATTCATCCCAAGCCAATGATCTTTTCCGGGATTACTCATAAACCTGCTGAGAACACTCATTGCATGAGTAATATCGGGTCTAGTGCTTACAATGGTGAACATTACGGATCCAACCGCACTAGAGTAAGGGACTTTTTCCATTTCCTTATTCTCCTCCTCCATTCTAGGACATTGTTCACTGGAGAACTTGAAATGACCAGCAAGGGGAACCTTCACTGGTTTGCTATCTTCCATAGAAAACTTAGATATCATCTTTTCTATGTAGGAAGTCTAAGAAATATTCAATCTGTTTCTCTCCCTTTCCCGAATTATACTCATCCCAAGGATCTTTTGTGCATGGCCAAGATTCTTCATCTCAAACTCCGAAATGAGTTGAGACTTCAACATTTCTATCATCTCCCTACTGTTCTCAACCAACAGCATATCATCAGCATAGATGTTGGAAATCACCTTGACAAGATGCCCAGGTGGTGATCTTCCAAACACCTAAGTCTAGAATGACTTATAAAAAGAAATACAGCAATCGAAAGCAAGAAAGAAAAGAAGACAAATGATTTGTTATCGAGGTTTGGAAATAGCCTACGTCCCCGTGAGTTCCTCCAAACTCTCTGCACTAAATCAATGGTTCTTTACAAATACAGCAACCCTCTTCAAGAAGCTCAAGTTCTTGAAGAAACCAAGAAGAGAACAAGAAAGTGATAGACCTATTACAATGCTTTCTATCAATTCTATACTACTCTCTCTTCTTTACAACCAGCCTCTCTACAATGAGTCCCTTTTGTATGTCTGTGTCTTTGCACTCTCACACAATTCTCTCTTGTATTATGTCACACACACACTTGTGTCTTGATCACAATGTGTTTCACATCTTATTGTTATGAGATTGAACCTAGGTGACCCTTTATATAGTGCACCAACTTCTTGTCCAATCTTGTGTGTCATTCTCCACCCTTAGATCTTGATGACCACTTAACCATGGCCCTCCATCAATCCTAAGTGGTGCTGTGCATTTTAACCTTGCATCCATGCACCTAAGAGGAGGTTTAAGCAAGCTGTCCAAGTGTGCTTTAGCTTTGCCTAGCACTTAGGCGCTAAACAGGGGGCGGTGCGGCGCTGGGCAGAGTACCTTTGCACCATGTTCTGGAAGGTGTGACGCTGGTGGAGGAGAGGCATGGCACTGCCTTACTTCCAGCACCTCCCTTGCTGGAAGGCGTGATGCTGGTGGAGGAGAAGCGTGGCATTCACTGATGCTGCCCTTCACACACTACTTTGCTTTGATGATTAGGGGTGTGCACACACATCCAAATGGATGCAGACACATGTGTGCACTCCTTTAACATGTTGTATTTTAATCTTCCAACCTTGGTTTAGACTTTAACCATATTTGGTATATGTTTAGACATTTTTAAACCTTAGACAAATACCAACAATCTCTACCTTTGTCTAAGCGTTTAAACCCGAACCATTGTGCAGAGAACTTCAGGATCCAAACTCATCTTGAGTCATCAATTAACAAACTTCATTCTTAAGAAGTCCAAGGCAATGATTGGACCTTCTTAGAGGTAGAATCTTGGTGCCTAAATCTGCAGGAATTTCCTCTGTGGCATTCTTGTCAACATGAATGCATCCTTTCATACCATTTTTCGGAATGTAATGATACCGAACATCCATATGCTTCGTCCCCTCATGGAACACCGGATTCCTCCACAAGTGCCATGCACTTTGGCTATCCGAATACACCACCAACTACTCTTTTAGGACCTCCCACTTGTCCAACAACCCTTTGCCATAGCCTCCTTTATGGCTTTTATAGCCGCTATGCATTCTGCCCCGGTTGTTATGAGTGCTACCACCAGCTGCCACTGAACCTTCAAATACCTCAGCAACCACTTCATCCCAAGCCAATGCTTATTTCTGGTATTACTCACAAATCTGCTGAGAACACCAATTTCCCGAGGATCTTTTGTTCAAGGCTGAGATCTTCCCTCTCGAACTCCTCACTGAGTTGAGATGTAAACCTTTCTATCCTCTTCCTGCTGTTCCAAACCAATAACACATCAATGACATAGATGAGGATACTCACCATCTTCTCCACCTTGTGTCTCAGTGAGAAGGTTTCTGTGAAATCTATGTCTTTTCTTCTTGTGAACCCATTCGCCACCAGCCTAGCCTTGTTCCGGTCTTCATCTTCTGGAGCGTACCCTTATTTGATCTTGTAAATTTGCTTACAATCCACAACTCTCTGATTTCCCGGAATGTGCACCAATTCCCAGAAGTTGTTCTTCCTCAAAGAATCAATTTCGTCCTCTATAGCTAGCTTTTATCTTGGCAAATCCTTACATCCCATAGCATCAATGTAAGTCTCTTGTTCACTCATCTCTCCTTTTATCCAAGGAGCTGCTGCATCCGCAACATCTGTAAACCCATATCTTGAAGATGGTCCGACTAGCCTTCTTTCCCGGTCTCTTGTGAGTTGATAGTCCTTCCGACTCCCTGCATCATTCTCTTTCAGTTTAGCCTCCTCATGAGTGTCCTAAGCTTGGCATTCATCAATGGGCTCTACCTGGTCTGAACCCTCTTGCCTTCCTTTCTCTACCTGAACTGAATCTTCCTTGATGCTATGCTCCACAAATACCAAACTGGTTTGCTCACTAGCCCCTGCAGGGTTAGTTTTCTCTAAGTAGGGAAATAACAATTCATTAAAATTAACATCCCTACTTATAATAATTTTCAATCCTTCTTTCTCTAAGGACCACAACCTATACCCCTTAGCCCCTTCCCCATATCCTAGAAAAACATATTTTCTAGATCCTGGGCTAAGTCTATCATCCTTTTGTTGTGCATATGCAGCACACCCAAAAGTTCTAAGGTTGTCCAACTCAGGGGGTTTTCCACTCTACATCTCTTCGAGAGTCTTTTGGTACATAACCCTAGAGGGTGATCTATTTACCAAGTATGCAGTAGTAGATACAGCTTCCCCCTAAAAACATTCGGGTAATCCGGATCCATTTAACATGCACCTAACCTTTTCCATAAAGGGTCTTATTCATCCACTCAGGAACTCCATTTTGCTGAGGAATTTCCACAACCGTCCTATGTTTTAAAATGCCATTCAACTTACAGAATTAATCAAGTTCTTGGTTAAAAGTTTCTAAGCCATTATCGGTTCTTATCCCCTTAACTACTCTACCCATTTGAGTCTCTACCAGCCCTTTCCACACCACTAATTTATTTAAGGCATCTGATTTATTTCTAACCAAATAAACCCACACTCTTCTTGAATAATCATCAATTAAAGATAGAAAGTAAATGTTACCTCCCTGTGTTGGTGTCCTTGCTGGTCCCCAAAGGTCCGCATGAATGTAGTCAAGAATGCCCTTAGACTTGTGCACTCTGGTGTTGAAGCTGACCAGGTGTTGCTTCTTAAGAACACAACACTCGCAGAAATCAAGTTCCTCTACTTTGTCTCCACCTAGTAGGCCATCCTTGCTGAGAACTTGCAGGCCCTCTTCGCTCATATGTCCCAAGTGAGTGTGCCAAAGGGCTGCCTCATCCATCTCGGCCATCAAGCTTGCTGCTTGATCCTTGATTTCTATGTCTTCGATCATCTAATTGAGTCCATCCTTCATTGCTGCCTTGATCACTACCAAAGATCCCTTGGCTACCTTGATCTTTCCTCCCTCTATCTTGCATGTGTATCCTATGGAATCCAGCTGCCCTAATGAGATCAAATTCCTCCTCAAATCCGGGAGATACCTTACATTTTCTAGTAGCCTTGTCATTCCATCAGACATCCTCACCTGGATGTCTCTCGTGCCTCTCACTTGGTAAGAAATATCATTCCCCAAGAAAGCCCTTTCATCATTGGTTTCCTTGAAATTCTTGAACCAACTCCGATGAGGGCACATGTGATGAGTGCACTTGGAATCCAAGATCCATTTCCTGCTGCCTTCTTACCCTTTGCTCACATTTGAGCACACAACAAGAACATCATCATCTTGCTGTTCTGTCTTGGCAACCGAAGCCTCTCCATTCTTGGTATGGCTTCCTCCTCTATCCCTTTTCATCTTCTTGCAATCTTTCTTGACATGACCCTCCTTATGGCAGTAGTAGCAACTTTTCCCTCCAAATCTTGGTTTGGAATGCATTCTCCCGTGGCTCTCTCCTCTACCTCTGTCCTAGTAGTAGCCATGCATGCTGCTGTGCACTCTCCCATGGCTCTCTCCTCTACCTCTGTCCTGGTAGTAGCCATGCATGTTGTTGTGCACTCTCCAATGGCTCTCACCTCTACCTCTATCCCAGTAGTAGCCATGCATGTTGCTGTGCACTCTCCCATGGCTCTCTCATCTACCTCTGTCCTAGTAGTAGCCATACATATTACTGCCATACCGAGTTGTTGGCCTTCTTTTAAAGAACAACCCTTTACCACTTGATGCACTCCTTATCTTGGCACCAAGACTATCTAGCTACTCTTTATTAGGATCAAATTTAAAAGCAAAGATTCGTTTACGAAGATACCTCATATCCGGGAGAGTCTTGGCAAGAAAAAACTCATCTAATTTCTTCCATATTGCAGCTGGATCTTTCGAGTCTCCTCACTCCCTTGTGATGTTATCCGACAAGTGCAAGAAGATGGTGTTGTATGCCATCTTCTTCATCTCATTCCGCTGATCCTCCATTCTACTTGTTGGAAAAGCATCATCTTCTCCAAGAGCCAAGTCCACGTTCTGTTGCACTAGAACCACCTTGATCTTCCGCTTCTACAGGGAAAAATCTCCTTTTCCATCAAGCTTCTCAATACCAAAATTTGAACCCATCTTTGCAGACAAGATCCCAGATTTATGCAATACCCACAAATGCTTTCCAACTTCTCCTAAACCTCAAGAACACAGATCGAAGATGGATCTTAATACTGTTCTTGAATCTCCCTCAAGAACACGATCAGATCTTGATCTTTACTCCATTCTTGAATCACCGTAAAGAACATGATGAGATATTGATCTTAACTCTGTTCTTAATTTACCTCAAGAACATGATCAGATATAGATCTTAACTCCATTCTTAAATCACCTAAGAAGTTGACCTCCGATTCTTGGAGTCTTGTTCCGACACCTTCTCTTCTTGCTCCGATACCCAGCTATGCAAGCTCCTCCAGCTCTAATACCACTATTGTGGTATCTCCTCTAGCTCTAATACCACTATTGGAAATCACCTTGACAAGATGCCCAGGTGGTGATCTTCCAAACAACCAAGTCTAGAATGATTTGTAGAAAGAAATACAGCAATAGAAAGCAAGAAAGAAAAGAAGACAAGTGATTTGTTATCGAGGTTCGGCAATAGCCTATGTCCCCATGAGTTCCTCCAAACTCTCTGCACTAAATCAATGGTTCTTTACAAATACAGCAACCCTCTTCAAGAAGCTCAAGTTCTTGAAGAAACCAAGAAGAGAACAAGAAAGTGATAGACCTATTACAATGCTTTCTATCAATTCTATACTACTCTCTCTTCTTTACAACCAGCCTCTCTACAATGAGTCCCTCTTGTATGTCTGTGTCTTTGTACTCTCAAACAATTCTCTCTTGTATGTACGTCACACACACACTTATGTCTTGTATCACAATGTGTTTCACATCTTATTGTTATGAGATTGAACCTAGGTGACCCTTTATATGGTGCACCAACTTCTTGTCCAATCTTGTATGTCATTCTCCACCCTTAGATCTTGATGACCACTTAACCATGGCCCTTCATCAATCCTAAGTGGTGCTGTGCATTTTAACCTTGCATCCATGCACCTAAGAGGAGGTTTAAGCAAGTTGTCCAAGTGTGCTTCAGCTTTGCCTAACGCCTAGGCACTGAACAGGGGGCGGTGCGGCACTGGGCAGAGTACCTTTGCACCATGTTCTGGAAGGTATGGCACTGGTGGAGGAGAGGTACGGCGCTTCCTTGCTTCTAGCACCTCCCTTACTGGAAGGCACAGCACTGGTAAAGGAGAGGCACGGCGCTCACTGATGCTGCCCTTCACACAGCAGTGCACACTACTTTGCTTTGATGATTAGGGGTGTGCACACACACCTAAATGGATGCACATACATGTGTGCACTCCTTCAACATGCTGCATTTTAATCTTCCAACCTTGATTTAGACTTTAACCATCTTTGAACTATGTTTAGACATGTTTAAACCTTAGACAAATACCAATAATAGATGAGGAAACTCACCATTTCCTCCACCTTGTGATTCATAACCGGTGAGAAAATTTCTGTGAAATCTATGCCTTCTCTATGTGTGAACCTCTTTGCCATTAGCCTAGCCTTATACCAGACTTCATCCCCTGGAGTGTTCCCTTCTTTGATCTTGTAAATCCATTTACAATCCACAACTCTCTATTTTTCTGGTTTAGGCACCAATTCTCAAGAGTTGTTCTTCCTTAAAGAATCAATTTCTTCCTCCATAGCTGCCACTTTGAGGAATCCTTACATTCCATGGAATCCATGTAAGTTTCTAGTTCAACCCCTCCTTCTGAATAAGGAGCTGCTACATTAGCATCCGCAAAACCATATCTCAAAGGTGGTCTGACCACCCTCTTTTCCCGGTCCCTTGTGAGCTGATAATCATTCTGATTTGCTGCATTATCCCCTTCTAGTTCAGCCTCCTCTTGAGTGTCCTGAGCTTAGCCTTCATCAATGGGCTCTACCTGGTCCGAAGCCTCTTGCCTTCCTTGCTCTACAATAACTGAATTTTCCTTGATGCTATGCTCAACAAATATTGGGCTGGTTTGCCCACTATCCCCTGCAGGGTTAGTTTTCTCCAAATAAGGAAATAGAAATTCATTAAAAATGACATCCCTACTTATTATGAGTTTAGTCCCTTTTGGCTTTAAGGACCATAACCTATACCCCTTAACCCCATCACCATACCCTAGAAACACACATTTTCTAGACCTTGGGCTAAGTTTATCATCCTTTTGATGTGCAAACGCAGCACATCCAAAAGTTCTAAGGTTGTTCAACTCAGGGGGTTTCCCATTTCACATCTCCTCGGGAGTCTTAAGGTCTAAAGTCCTAGAGGGTGATCTATTAACCAAATATACAGCAGTAGACACAGCTTCCCTCCAAAAACATTTTGGTAAACTGGACCCAATTAACGTGCACTTAACCTTTTCCATAAGGGTCCTATTCATCCTTTTAGCAACTCCATTTTGCTAAAGGGTTTTCACAACCGTTCTATGTCTTGGAATCCCATTTAACTCACAGAATTTATCAAAATCCTTATTAAAAAATTTTAAGCCATTATCGGTTCTTAACACCTTAACTACCCTGCCCGTTTGAGTCTCCAGCAACTTTTTCCACACCACAAATTTATTCAAAGCATCTTATTTATTTTTAAGCAAATAAGCCCAAACCTTTCTAGAATAATCATCAATTAAAGACAGAAAGTAAAGATTACCTCCCTGTGTTGGTGTTCTTGCTGGGCTCCAAAGATCCGCATGAATGTAGTCAAGAATGCCCTTAGACTTGTGCACTCCAGTGTTAAAGCTGACTTGATGTTGCTTCCCAAGAATGCAACATTCGCATAAATCAAGTTTCTCTACTTTGTCACCATCAAGTAGACCATTCTTGCTGAGAACTTATAGCCCCTTTTTGTTTATATATCCCAAGCGATTGTGCCAAAGTACTGCCTTATCCATCTCAGCCATCAAGCTTGCTGCTTGATCCTTGATTTATGTCTCTCCGATCATCTCATAGAGACTATCCTTTATTGCTGCTTTGATTACTATTAAAGATCTCTTGGTTACCTTGATCTTTCCTCCCTCTGCTTTGTATGTGTACTCCATGGAATCTAGCTGCCCCAATGAGATCAAATTTCTTCTCAAATCCGGAAGATACCTCACATTCTACAGCAGCTTTGTGACTCCATCAAACATCCTTAATTTGATGTCTCCTATCCCCCTCACTTGGCAAGAAGTATCATTCCCCAAGAAAACCTTTACATCATTGGTTTCCTTGAAATTCTTGAACCAATCCCTGTGAGGGCACATGTGATTAGAGCACTCAGAATCCAGGATCAATTTCTCGTTGCCTTGCCTCCTGCTCACATTTGAGCACACAACAAGAACATCATCTTGCTGTTCTCCTTTGGCAACCGAAGCCTCTCCATTGTTGGTATGACTTCTTCCTCTCTCATCCCACAACTTCTTCTTGCAGTCTTTCTTTTAATGACCCTCCTTATTGCAGTAGTAGCATCTCTTTCCTCCAAATCTTGGTTTGGAATGCGATCTCCCGTGGCTTTGCCTTCTACCCTTTGATTTTTCTCGGTAGTTACCATGGATGTTATTGCCATTCCGAGTTGTTGGCCTTCCTCTAACGAATAGCCCTTCTCCACTTGATGTTTTCCTCATCTTGGCTTTGAAATCATGATCCCTTATAGCATTGATCACAATTTCCTTGGTTAGTGTATCTCTTCCATATTCAATAGCATTAATCAAACTTTCAATATAATCAGGAAGAGAATTCAATAACATAACAACCAATTGTTTATCTGGGAATGTTATACTACAACTAGCCAAATCTTGAGCTAGTTTATTAAACACATCAAGATTATCTTGCAACTCTTTATTAGGATCCATTTTAAAAGTAAAGATTCATTTAAGAAGATAAATCTTATTAGGGAGAGTTTTGGTGAGAAACAACTCATCTAGTTTCTTCCAAATGACAGTTGGATCTTCCGAGTCTTCGCACTCCCTTGTGAAATTATCCGACATGTGCAGAAAGATGGTGCTATACGCCATCTTCTTCATCATAATCCGCTGGACCTCCGTGATACTTGCTGGAAAAGCATCATCTTCTCCGATAGCCAAGTCCACCTTTGTTGCATAAGAATCGCTTTGATTTTTCGCTTCCAAAAGGCAAAGTCTCCCTTTCCATCAAACTTCTCAACAATGAAATTTTAACCCATCTTGCGGAGAAAATACCAAGATTTATGCAGCACCCACAATTGCTTTCCAACTTCAAAATCCCAAGAACTCAATCAAATCTTGATCCCAGCACCGTTCTTGAATCACCCTCAAGAACCCGATCAGATCTTGATCCCAGCACAGTTCTTCAATCACCCAAGAATTTGACCTTTGATTCTTGGAGTCTTGCTCTGATACCTTCTGTTCCAGCTTCGATACCCCGCTCACCAAAGCTTTGATACCACTGTTGGAAATTACTTCAAGATGCCCAAGTGGTGATCTTCCAAACACCCAAGTTTAGAATGACTTGTAATGAACAGAAACAAACCAATCAAAGAAAGAACACAAGCAATTGTTATCGAGGTTTGGCAAATGCCTACGTCCCCATGAGCTACTCTGAGCTCTCTGCACTAAATTATTGAGTACTTACAAATACAACAACACCTCCTCAAGAACCCTCTTGTTCTTGATACATGAACGAAGAGAAAAGAAAGAGATAAGAAGTAAGTGTTTCCCCGAAATTTTACCCAAGAAAATTCCAATTACAAAGACCTTGAACCCTTCTTCTTGTATGCTCTCTCTCAATCCCAGCCACTCTTGAATGAGATCTATTCTAGTGCCTCTTTTGTGTTTTATGTCTTTGCACTCTCACACTTGCACTTGAATTCTCTTGTATGATGATCTTGTATTTTTGTGTCTTGTATCTTCACTTGTTGTTAGAAGACTCTTTATATAGAGCAATGACTACCTCATCTAGTCTTTGAGATCAATCTTAACCCTTAGATCTCAAGAACCAAAGACCCATGGCTCTCTAAGAGTCTAAGTAATCCTGTGCATTTTAACCAAGTCCCATGCACCTTCACAAGAGGTTGAAAACAATGCTCCAGGTGTGCCTGGCGCCGCGGCCCAGAACAGGGCTAGTCACGGCGCACAATAGTGCAGCACACCACCATGTCTTCATCCTTGCTGAGTGCCATGGCTTGGGGAGGTTGTACCATGGCTCACATCTAAGGGCTGAACTCCTAGAGTTGCTGGAGGTCACAGCCCCCAAGGCTGGGTTGCGGCGCACAAGGCTGACTTGATGCTGAATTTTCCTCTCTTCAGTTCTTAGACAAATCTAAACATTAGGAAATTCTAGTTTATTGTAAATAGGAAACCCCAATTCAATTAGGACACTCTGGTGTTCCCTAGTCCTATTAGGACACTTTGTACGTACCATATAAATATGAGCTTCTACTACTGCAACATGATGCAGTCAGTAAACATAAACTCTAATTTCTCTTTTAGCTTTTTGAGGACCTTAGATGATAACATAACATATATTTCTAAATTTAATTAGTAAAAGTAAACTACTCATTTGGTAGATATGATATTGATATACATGTAGTATGGCGGAATAAGCTAGAATTTAAGACACTAGAATAATGACTAAATAAATTCCAAAATCATCAAGCAATCTATTATGTAATTACCCATACCGAGTGGGTCTTACTATCTTACTCGGAACGATATCATCACGTTTTAAGCATTGAGCAATTTAACTTATATGCAACATGCAATACCCTTACTTCAAAACATGCAAAACATCCCTCGGCTCATCACCATCATGTACATACACATTACTACCTCTACATAGTTTTGCAGCACATTCTAATTAATATCTAGAAATTACATAAGACATGTACTTATAAAAAAATACATCTAAAACATCAACATACACCTTTTTTTCTTCAATATAAAGTCATGTGCAAGAAAAACTAGACTTTGAAAGACCCAAAGGAATGAGGATGTCGTGAATAAGAATCTTACTATGGACACTTTTCTTCTTTAATCTCCCCAATGGCTTGATCCAAAGCCTTCTGGAAATTTGCCTGAAATATTAATAAAATAGAGGGTGAGCTAAAAAGCTCAGAGAGATTCACATTGCTAGAAGTAATCATTTTAATATTTATTTCTTTATTTACGAACTTCGTTGCAAAAAAAAAAAAACATTTTTCATATGTATACGAGTAATAAGGCCTTTAAAAACATTTTCGATTTCTTTTCTCATTACTTATCACAAAAGGAACAATTTTCACAAGAAAACACATACTTTCAAATAATTAACTAACACAAAATTCTTATCACACTGCACGCAGCATAAGGACAATCATTTATGAGTAATTCTCACCTCAACATTTTGCACATTTCAACAATCAATATTTCATGCCCCTCACTGAGCCAAATTAAAAACATATACCCTTCATGAGCCAATCACAACGAGTACCCCTCATAGTCCAATTCCATCAATCATCAATGAAATGAATGTAATGCAATGCAATGAAATGTATGATCATGTCTCAGCTCGTCTCATCATATTCAATTGCCCCTCACTAGGTCAATTTCATCACAATGCTCCTCACTGGGCTAATCATATAAAAACGAGGACGTTTCCCCACGTACCGGTATGTTAATCATCACATTATACATCCACTTGGTTCCACCTCACTTTCCACTCCACTCGGTTCCACCTCACTTTCCATTCCAATCGTTTCCACATAATCATCAAGAAGTTCAAATCTCATAAAACACAATTCACAACACAAACAATTTCTCAAATACAATTCCATCAAATCACAAATCATTCATATCACACAACACAAATAATTTCTCAAAAACAATTCCTTCAACTCATTCATATCACATAACACAAATAATTTCTCAAATACAATTCCATAAACTCATTCATATCAAACTTTACTTCAAAACACACATCAAAATATATTATAGTTTGTCTCTTAAATATCAAACACACATTTATTTATACCTTTATATGGTTTGTAATTCCCAATATTATACTTACATATATTTTTAAAAGTCTTGTTTTTATCATTTCATTCACGACACTTACTAAGAGTAAGGTAAAACTCACCTTTATAGCACCAAGTGTTAATCTTGAACTACTTCTTTGTCCTTGGTATGTTCTTCGATCACGCCTAAAGATTATATATGATTTAATATATTGTATGAAGATGCATACATATAAATAATATTCATCTTTACTAAGCAACTATATGAAATAGTCTAAAATTATAAGTTATTTCACATGTTTTCTCCTTTAAATGTGAAGCATGTACACATACCCTCTTTTTACTATCGGATGAAATTTACCAATAATCTCATATCCATGTTACACATTTATGTTATACTAGTTTTAATTAAAACTTCAAGCACATATACTCATGTACTACTCTTATAGTGTTATACATCGACACATCACTACACAAGAATTTAAAGTTTAGACCTACAATTTAGAAATATCAAGCCTAAGCCTTAAATTATGCCCAACTTCCTTAATTCCTTCCCATTTCTGACATACTAAATGGTTAATAACTTATTAAAATCAATTAGTGACGATTTTTTTTCCAAGGTTTACATGTTCACTTTCTCTTGTTCTCCTTCATTTTCCATCAATTTTCAAGCTTATGCCTCAAAACAATTATTTATTTGCTAAAACCCTTCAATAAGAAAATTATTGAGAAAAATTGGTTTCCAAAGTCAAGAGAACTCAAAGTGAATTTACTAAATAATTTCATTCCATATCAATTATAGATAACAAATTCCATGAAAATTAAGAATTCTCACCAAGGAAACTCTCCACTTTATAAAATTAAAACAAATCCAATTAAACTCATACTCTATTAGGTGTCAAATTTCATTTTTTACAACACCCATAACTCAATTTATGCTCAAATATTTTTAGTCTTAACAAAACTCAATAATTTTTCCAAGAATTCCATTTAACTCCCAACAATTCAAACTTTCTCAATTTAAAACCAAATTCAACCAAACAAAACTATAAATTTAAGTTTTCAAGTCTAATTTAAAGGAGAAACAATATGGAAGAAGGTTCTACCTCAAATTTCTTGTAAAAATGGCTAAAAATTCAAAATAGGGGAAAATTGGGTGTATAGAGTGTGGGGCCCACGCGCTGCCGTGCGCCACTCATGAAGTCTCACCTCCCAGCTCGTCAGTAGCTTCTATATAAAATTTGAGGGCAAGTGGAGTGGTCGTGTGAGGGGGTGAGCTTAGAGAAGGTTATGGATTTTGGGTTTTTCAACAATGAAGAAAGAAGAAAAAATTTATGCTCTCTCATTCTTTTATCCGATTTCTGTAGAGAAAAAATGAAGTGTGTTTTGCTGATTTTAGGTCTTTAGGCTTTACATAGTGGTCCTAAAGGTAAAACTTTTACCTATATACCCTTCATTTATTTCTTTAATTAATTTAGAAGATATAAACTTATTTTTCCTTATCTTTGTTTACCAAAGCCCAAATGTTTCTAGGATTAATTTCTTTATAAGACATTCTTAGTTTCTATACATATAGTTTCAATTATTTTATATCTATTTTACCCCTCATATAATAAATAATATATACATCTAATATATAAAATTATAATTTACTTTATTGATATATATATATATATATATAATTTAAAAGAAAGAAGGGACTCTACACTTATCCTTGTCTTATACTTTAAATTACAACTTCTACTCTCACTCTTACATTCTCATAAGAATTTAAATTAAATCCTAGAATCATCTTATACACCAATCATGCATCGAAATACAACCCCGTGATTTTAAATATCCCAGTTAAGGTATCGGGCTCTACATATTATCTATAGCTATAAAGCCTTAAAAAAAAATCATCAGCAAAAGAAAAACAAGAAGCCCATATAAATTAACCAAAAGTAGGCTATAATCAGTTGTAGCACACAATGCCGAATTATTGTCATTACCTCACTCACAAACCTTTTCTTTCCAAACTCTGCAATGAGAGGAGTAAATCTTCTAATTGATCTGATAAAATCTTGAAGGAGATTAATAAGCCAAAACATTTTTCTTGATTCTCTCGTTATGGTAAAGAATCTAATATTATTTTTGTAATCCTCTTTCATTTTCCTCTAATACTAGAGATAAATATTGTGGATTAATAGCAGAATATAAAAACTAGAGTTTTGTTTGGAGTGAAGATAACAAGAACAATGTTGCATGTTTATCACTTCTTGTAGATTGCTCTCTACACCTATTAAAATTATTAGGTATTCCTGACCTTATATAGTGTTACCATTCACCCATTGGAACTCGAATGGTACCAATGTATTGTGTTATCACTGAAGTTACTTGGAATTACCGTGGGAGTTTCTTATGTTATCAATGGGCGAATGGTAACACCACATAAGGTCAAGAATACCCAATAATTTCTCATTATAATGGGCTATTAAATTTGGCAAGTGATATACTAACCAAAATTTATTAGAAATGTGTGATTTCACTCAAAGTAGGGTCCATGTACAAGTTGAAAATTAAATGCGAGTCATTTTATATGTGTTCTTTTTAATATGGTATGTTATCTTGTCTTTACCTTTTTATTACATACCATTATGGTTTTTCATATTGGATGGTAGAATGAACTAAACCAAACTTAGCTAAAGAGTCTCTCGAAAGTGATTTAGTAGTTCTTCTTAATGTTGATAAAAAGTCATTCTATCATTACAAACTCATATTTTTTAGAAATTCAAAATGCACTTGCAATATTGGGCTTTGTAGATTTCGTACCCATTGCAAGGAAACTCTTTACAAAGTTTGAAGTGTATAAAAGAAACAATCTCAAATTTCTTATTAGTAATCTTTTCTCTGGATTAGTAATCTTTGTATTTTCTTTGGATTTAAGGTTCTTCCACTTTTTTCCTTCCACCAACTATGTCTACTACAACCCTAATATACTGAAATCATGGGACAAGAGAGACATGGTGACATCTTATGTTTAAAGAATATCCTTGTTTTTCTCATCATCAAATTAGAAAATTTGACAATAAGATCAAATTTAGCAATATTCAGTACGTACATTACTAATAAAAAAATAAAAGACAAGACAAGACAAAAATGGAATATAGAATAAGGTTTGAAAAGTTGATTTTAGTGAGTAATTTAACTTAAATTATAAGCAGACGGTAGAGATCAGTTTTTAGTTAAATTATTTTAAATTCACGAGTGTACTTTTATAAGAATTAGTACATTTATTTTAAAATAAAATGTAATTAATTTATATTGGTGTTTGTGAGACTTAGAATTTAATAAATAAACTAAGAATCAAATAAAAAACTAGATGTCAATGGAGGATTACAAAATTCTTAAGAATGGTAAGAAAAACTAAGTAAAAACATAAACTTTAAAGAATGGTGTGGTGAAATGTAGTAAAATGAGAAGTGGAAGTGTAAAGTTGCAATAAGGTAAGAGTTAGGCTATAAATAGGATGTGGTATCAAATTTTTTTGGACTAAGAAGTCTCTAGAGAGACCGAGAGAAAGAGAGAAAGAAGGGAAGAAGAGAAGAAGAAGAAAAAGAAAGAGATGGGGGAAAAGCTCAAAATTCAAGGAAAAAATATACCTTTCTCTGGTTTAATATTCAATTATGTTTATAAAATTAATATTTGAGTTTAAAGTTGATAGATTTGAAGTTTATATGAGAAAATTCGAGAAGGTTTATGTTATTTTGAAGAAAAATGGGTTTTCAAACCAAATTTCATGATTTTGAAGTTAAAGTCTAAACTTTTGTGTGAAAAATGTTGGTTTTTGTTAATAAAACTATAAGAAACTCATGTTTTGAAAGATCTGAGAAGTCCCATGGAAACCAAGAAGAAATCTGGAAGAAAAAATGAGTTTCCGTGCGACATTTTGCTGGGAATGGAGGGTGTAGTCGACTACATCAGGTATTTGAACTAATTTTTCTATATGAAACATGTCTTAGTTTACTAACAAAAGTTGTAGTCGATTACACAAGGTTGTTGGAGCAGTTATAGTCGACTACAACACGTTGATTTTGAAAAAACTAAACTTTTTCCTTCAATTTTTTAATGTGAAACTTTTTAAGGTGATTTTCATGTTTATATACATTGGAAGCATGATTAAAACACATTTAATATTCCTAGTATTTATGAGATTACAATTTTTTTCAAACCCAAAATTAGTGATTCAAAAAGAGAAAGAAAAAGGGACACAACACTTGATTCTTTGATTTTTGTTGCTCTCGAAATGCACACATGATATTTAAAGTATACAAAACACTTTTGGGTTCTTGGTATACATTTAAATGATTTAAAATGATGGGATTAAGTGTTGTTCACTCCTAGGTGCAAGTTGAAAATCTTTTAGAGATAGAGGAAGTAGTTGGGACTATTTATGGATCGGGCAACGAGGTGAGTTCGCATTACTTTTAGTAAGCGAGAAGGAAATTAAAAACCCAAATGATTAACTAAGAATTTGAATATGAGAAGTTGATAACATAAATATACTTTAAACTTGATGTACTACCTAATTTGGTATATATATGAAATGAAACATGTGTAAGTAAAAGTATAAAAGTATATATTTTCTTGTCCTATATGATGTGATTGTTTGAATAGATTGTAATTGAAATATGATGGAAGGTTGTGAATGTGAAGCGCATATTTTGATTTTATGTGTGATAATTTTTTTGGTTGTCATTTAGAAATGAAAGCCTTTTTGTGTGATTGAAATTGACTGTTTGAAAAGTTGTGATGTGAATATATCTGAAAAATGTGATTCATATGATGATTGTGTGAAATTAGAGTATACATGTGAGGGTAAGGCCTGCCCACAAGGGGTGAAAAGGGACCAAAAAAATATTAGACTGTTGAACCCCACCCAAGAAAGAGTGTAGGGGATCCAAAGTTATATGCTGAGTGACATGACGATACATAGGAAAACATCTCCTTTGTGATATGATTAGTCCAGTGAGGGGTATTATGATATAATTAGCCAAGTAAGGAGCAATGATATGAAATGAAATGCTTAGAGATGAAATGAAATGAGATATGACCATGCAATTTACATTACATTGCATATGATGATTGATGTGTTAGCCTAATAGAGGGCATATGATGTTAAATTGTGTGAAGTAATGATGTTGTAGTTGTTGATTGATTGCTTATGATATGTGAATTGTGAGATTAGGTCGTGTAATGGATTTATATACATATATATATATATATGTATGTATGTATGTGTGTATATATATGTATGTGTGTATATATATATGTATGTATATATATATATATGTACTATAAATTTATGATGATTATAATATAATGAATAGTGTCAGCCATTATGCGTTAGACACTTTTTTTTAATCAAACATATATAAGAAATATAACGATTAAGGATTTAAAATATATGTAAATGACTGAAGACTTTATGTTAATTAAATTAATGTATAATATGGATGGACAAACAAAACTAAAAATCGAATACTTTAAGTAATGTGTTACTCACTGAGCTTTCTGAAGCTTACCCCTCTTCTTTATGTTTTATTTTTCCCCTATATGGTAGCTGAAAAATGGGAGCAAACTCAAGTTAAGAGCCACTAGTGAAAGTTTGTGCAAACCATTTGGGAATGTCTATTGAGTCTTATTATTTCTTTAAAGCGTATTATTTGTATAAAAAGGAAGAAAATTTTAAATGTTTGTAAATTGTATGGAATCAAGGAGTGATGTCATAGTTTTGTTGTATAATTATGTTTGTACATGAGATTATTTAATTGATTATGTTAAATTGTAAAGTGTATTGTATGCAAGATGTATCCATGGCATTCAGGTTAGGGTTCGGAGCTGAAATGTGATGATACCATCTCAGGTAAGGCATACCCGGGATCGGTCGTTATATTTTTGGTATCAGAGCATAGGCTTAAGGTTCTGTAGACTCTAGTTGCATGAGCATGGTGTATAGAGAGTTGGTAGAGAGCTGATCGTGCAAGGTTAGAGAGGGTACCGTTTAGGATGTCAAAGTTGGTTTTGGTATAGGTTATAGTACGAGTTTTTAAAGATGAAAGGGATGGATTCTATTTTGTATTGAATAATTTTATATAGTGTGAAGTGATTTGTTATGCTTGTGAATTTTTTTTTTTAACTAATGGTTTTGAGAAAAAAATTATTAATACAAATGTTCTAACTTGATAATGCAGTGTTTGACATATATATGTATATGTACGTGAATTGTGTTGTGCTGTGATATGGCTAATTATGTAGTGAAACCATAGTGAAGGTGTGCAAACTTAATAAGAATGAGTGATTTTATTATTGAGAAATTTTAAATTGATGATATATATATATATATTGTGGATAAATGTAATGGTTAAATACTAGTTAAACGAGTTGGAGAAGTTGCTAAGGGTAAATCCCTAAAATAAATTATAATTATTTGAGCTTGAGAAATGGTTATTAAAAAATTATAAAATATTGAATAAGATGAAGTTACAAATAAATAAATAGGACAATAAATGTATGTGATAGGTGATAAAAGTATTTAAGACTATGATGAATGGATATGATGGAAGTATAATTGAAAAATCGTATGGGGTTGCAATGTTTTTGTAATGATATGACATATTTGCCACTATGAAGAGTGGAAAATCCAAGATATAAGGGAGGTAGTGCTAGAAACTTTTAAGAATTTTATTTTTTTTTAAACGTGAAATAGAGATGGGAGATTGATATATTGGTGAAATTTTGATGATTTAACAAGCATGAAAATGAATGACAAAATAAATTATTGGAATAATAGTTGACATAATGAGAGAGGTAATGTTGAAAATGGTTGAGGTAAAAAGGGAGAAATAATTGGAGTAAAGGAATGTCGGTGTTGGATTATTGATAAAAAAAACTTTGTGATTGTTTGAATTTGAAGACAGATAGTAAAGGAATTATATACTTTTCTTGGATAGAAATTGTAACGACCCATTCTGGGTGGGCTCTAGTCAAAACAGCTCTATCAACACTGAGCATCTTGACTTATAATGCAAACATACAAACAATTCCTTTCAAAACATGTCAATTTACACAATCATATTTACACAGTTAAACCATTTTAATAATACAATGTAATCAACTATTAAGAATTTACAAGAGAGACAAGTAAAAAGAAAACTTCCTCAACTAGAATTGTTTTATACACTTTTTCTGAACCATGACGTAAAAAATTATCTAAACTCCCAAAAGACTAAAAGAGAACAAGGATGTCGTGGACGAGGACTTTACTATGAAGTTATAGAGTTCGGTCTTAAATTTTAAAACCATATATATATATATATATATATATATATATATATATATATATATATATGTCAATGAATTAAATTATAATTTTTCTTGCTAGACATGTGTAGGACTTAGTGACTGGGTGGTAATTTAAACATAAAGGAAATGGATGTACTTAGTAAAGACCTTCTTGTAAAGAAAGAGTTAGTAGGAACATTTGGGTTTTTAGATGAAGAGCTAGATAGGGAAAGTGCTGCAAATTAATTAAAAAAGGAAAGGAAGGGTAAACAGGTAAAAGAAAAGTGTTTAGTGGGACCATAAAAGACTAAAAGCCTAAAGACTTCAAAAAAAAAAAGAGTTAATCTCTCATTTCTTCTCTAGAGAGTTCGAGTAGCAGAGAGAGTTAAAGATTAAAGCCATTCTTTCCATTTTGAGAGAAAACTAAAATTTTTTAAAATTTGTTTTAGCTCACCACTTCCCACAACCTTATCATTTACCCCCAAACTTTGTAGACTACTTACTGCCAGCTAAGAGTAAGGTTCGGACTGGGAGGTGAGGTGCCACAAGTGGGGAGAGGAGGTGCATAGGGTACATGCACCAGATAGGGGTTACATTTTCCTTTGTTTTTCGTGGCAGTTTTAACCAAGAATTTGAGGTATAATAATTTTCGAACCTATTCTAGGTTAAAGTAGACTTAATGAAGCTGATTCTTTGGTTTTGTTTAAGTTGATTTGGATTTAAATGGACTTAATGAAGAGATTTAAAGAAGTGTTCTATGCTAATAATTTTCATGATACGCTTATAACCCAACAAGAAAGAGATTTTATCTACTTGAGCTAGAATGCTATGACAGTATCTCTGTAAACCGAGGTTCAAATCGAAGAGGGGGGATGAATTGATTTTTAAAAACTTTTGTTAATTAAAATTGCAAGTTTAAAAACAATTAAATACTCAATGCACACAATCAAATAATATACTTGAAAGTAAAGGAGGTCAAAGGAAAAGAAGGTGCAAACTCCGTTTATAATGGTTCAGCAATATCGGAATCCTTCTAACCCTACCTCCATTCTCTTCAATGAACCCCCTTGAAGCAATCTGCTAAAACTTTAGTAGTGCAACTTCACGGGTGTTGCACAAACCTTACAATCAATCCTTTCCTCACAAAAGCTAGTCCCTTCCTCACGGAAGCTAGTCCCATCCTCACGGAAGCTAATCCCTTCCTCACGGAAGTTACAAAGAAGTGTTTAATCCTAAACACTTTAAGAGTTACTACAACTCTTTCCCCTTTATAATAAATGAGATTTGCTATAAAGTAAATGGTAGAGAGATAGCAATAAGTGCTTTTACAAATGAAAAATATCTCTCTTTCAAGAACAAGCTTTAACAATGGGTCAACAATAAGTATTTCAAAGCTTTTAAGAATTAATGAGATTACTTGTTGAATTGAATGTGTTATCTTCTTTTTTTTTTAAATGCTCATTGAAGTGGGTTTATATAGCCTTGAATCGATATAGTCGTTTGACACTGATTTGGTAGGTTTGGGGCATTAAATGCTCAAGTCTCGCATCTCAAACGATCATATTTTTTGAATTACCAGTCGGCTAGGTCCATGTACCAGTCGACTGGGTCAAGTGAGAAACTTCACTTTTTAGGCTATGGGAGAGTACCAGTCGACTGAGCCCTAAGCACCAGTTGACTGAAAACTTTCTATCCTAGGTATTAGTCGACTGGGAACCTTCTGTTCCATATCCCAGTCAACTGGTATGTGGAGCCAGTCGACTTGGTTGTCCTTTAACCTAGTTTTTCATGTTTTAAAATTGTTTTTGACATAGAAACATTTGAATGGTTAGTTTTGTCAAAGTCTTTTGTAAAATGAGCCACTGATCAAGCTAAGTATTTGAACATGAGAGATTTATAATTGTTTTAATTACCTTAATGCCTATTCTAGATCTTCTGTCTTGTCTTAGTGTATGAATCGAGTTAAGTTCTTGCATCTTTGTTTCTATGCTTAATGCTTTTGTCAGTTAAACACTTAAATAAAATTATTAGTGTAATTAGCATAGTGTTTTTCATTATTAAAATAAAAAATGGGTCAACAATCTCTCCCTTTTTTATGATGACAATATTAATGAGAGAAAAACAGTTTTAAAAACTAAGTGTTGGGTTTTTAGGAAAAATTGGGCAGTCTCCTCTGCTTTTCGGATAAAAGGCAACCTGTTAAGCATTCAAAATGAAATTTATAAGCAGTTATCTTAACTCAATCTCAACTCAACTAAGCATACATTTCTATAATACATTTGTCAATGTGATTGGAGCGAAGCTCACCCTAAATCTATGCTCTATTCTAAGTTTACATTGATTTTTCTCTTTTTCTCCCCCGTTTTGACGATAGAAAAGGGGGTGTAAATTCAAAAAATAAGCAACACAAGTATACAGCCATAAATATAAGGAAAACACAAACTTGTGTGTGAAAACTAGTCTTGATTCAAAATTGGGAAGACTTCCTGAAAGGAACCAGAATTTTCCATACTAGCATAAGTAGTTAAAACATATTGCGTAGTACAAATGGCTTACACCAAGTAATCATATAGCTTAAAAGTAAAGCAAGTATATGAACCATAAGTTAGATAACTGAAAAATAGGTAAATGTATACAATCATCCATACAACAAAGGCTTTTAGAAGCTGATATCTAGTACAATAAAAAAATGCATGATAAAACATGAAATGTTCATGCTAAAAACTATCTAAGAGTTGTACAAATGACATCTAAAAGATAAACCAAAGGAGCTCAGAGAGTAGGGGAATCAGAGTTGTTTCGAAGAAGATCCTGAAGCTCAGCTAAAAAGCCTTCTGTGTGCTCCCGGTACAACTCAAAATTGTCTCAAAATGTGCGAAGGTCGTGATGCATGTGATCGATAAAGGAGCTCAAGCTTTGGAATCTGGACAACATGGATAGTTGGAGGCTCGTCATAGCCTGAAGTAGGTCATCATATCTAGCCTGACCAATATTATAGCCACCATACTATGGACTAGGTGCTCGCTCATCAGTGTCCATCGCTATAGGAGGAGCTACATCAGCACAAATCTCATTATCCTCCTCGCTGCTGTCATCACCATCACTAATCCGTATGTTCCTCCCTACCTTGGAGTAGATCATACCCTTTCGGATTGTGCACCCCATCTTCTTCAAAGAAGAAACGTTGATGATGTCCTTCGGGCCAATGTTCTGAGCCTCAGAGGAAGGTTGGGGGACTCAAAAATACTATAAGATCAGGGTGATAAGCATCCCGTAAGGAAGGCACTTGGAGTCGTTCGCTTCGTCGTTTAACATGTTAACGAGTAGTAAGTGGTAGTTATTGAATTAGTGTCCTATTTTGAGACACCAAATCAATACCACATCTATCATCGAGAGATAGCCCTAACTCCCGAGTCGTGGGTGTATGGTCTAACTCACGATGAGTTTGAACAACTTTGAAATGAGGGGAATGTCACTACATTGGTGAAATGTTGTGGGCCTGAAGATGTAGTTGGGGTCGCCCATAACAATCTGGTATACCACATCATAGTCAAAGTTGTCTAGCCATCCGTCCAGACTCCATTGGATCCCTCCCATGGGGATCTTTAGAATGTTGACTAGGAGGTCAGTGTTTACCTCAAATTCTACACCCATCACACTAGTTCTGAAACGAAGAGCCAGTGGACTAGGTTTCACCAGCTTAGCGTAGAACCGGTGAATGAGGTGGGGGTAGTATTCTTGGTGGATATTTACTAGGGGTGTGAGGTTAATAGTCTCAAAAGTAGGGTAGATGTCAAAATTTGCATGACGAATTAAATCAAAATCAACGAATCTACCTGTTATGATCTTTTTGTTGTGGATGACAGAATTATATCTGCTCTTGGAGAGACAGGGTTCTTGCCTTTTTGCTCGACAAACGGGCTAGCCCTTTCCCCTTTGTGTCTGAACCATTGGATGTCTTAGAGCGCGGCTTTGTAGGCGCATTGGGTCCTCCAGAGGTATATTTCACTCGGATTCCCTCAAACATTTGGAAAAAAATGTCTTTAGAGTGAGATTTGTGAGATTTTTGGAAATGTGGATTTTTCAACCGTGAAAAGTTGAAAAATGGATGATTTATGGTATGATTGAAGGTTGTATGGTGTGGATTTGAGTGATTTTGGGCTGAAGTCACAAATTTTCTATAGAGAGAAAGCTTGGGGTTTTTAACAATGGCGTGAAATCTGAAGAGACTGTTTATAGAATCGTGATACCAGTCGACTGGGTTAGGGTACCAATCGACTGGGCCATTCTAAATTTGAGAATTTTTTCGACATACCAGTCGACTGGGTTGGGATACTAGTTGACTGGGTAAACTGGTAGAGACATACCAATCAACTAGGTAGGTTACCAAAATTTTAAATTTTAACTCCAAACAATGTCTTGTAGTACTAGTCGATTGGATAATTTATATTAGTCGACTGGTAAAATGGGTAATGGGATACCAATCGACTGGGGTGATCACACTAGTCGACTGGATCCTCTAGAAAACTTAAAATTTGAGCTCTAACTTAAGATTTCAACACGTAATTGTTTATCTATGCCATCTCGAGTGAGAGAAATATTAAATAGGAGTTAATACTCATTCACTAGATGTCAATTTATGCATATAATGAATGTGAATGCAATCAAACATACAGTTTATCATAGTCTTTCAAGCCCATCAATAGTCTAATCTTACAAAAGTTATCTTCTCTTAAGGGTTTTGTAAGAATATCAGCTATTTGATCTTCCGAAAGAATGAATTCTAGTCTAATATCACCCTTTTCAGCATGGTCTTTTATGAAACGATGCCTAATTTCTATATGTTTGATTGTAGAATGCTGAATAGGGTTCTTGGTCAAGTTGATAGCACTAGTGTTATCACAATGAATTTGAATATCTTTAAAGTTCATGCCATAGTCTTCTAGTTGTTGTTTCATCCACAACACTTATGCACAACAACTTTCGACAGCAACATATTCTGTTGCGGTGGTAAATAGTTTAATCGAATTTTATTTCTTAGAAAACCAAGAGGTTAACATTGCTCCTAAAAATTTGGCATGTACCACTAGTACTTTTTTCTATCTAGCCTACAACCCACAAAATCAACATCTAAATATCCAACAAGCTTAAAATATGATTCTTTAGAGTACCATAATCCTAGGTTTTGAGTCCCTTGTAGATATCTTAGAATTCTTTTTACTACAATTACATGTGATTCCTTAGGATTGGCTTGAAATCTAGCACACATGCATACGCTAAACATTATATTAGGTCTACTTGCAGTTATATAAAGTAAAGCTTCTATCATGCTTCTATAAGTTTTAATATCTACACACTTACCTTCCTCATCTAAGTTAAGTTTTGTATAGGTGCTCATAGGAGTGCCTATTGACTTTGAGCTTTCCATCCTGAACCTCTTTAATAAGTCTTTGGTTTACTTTGATTGATTGATGAGGATGTCGTCTTTTAATTGTTTGATTTCTAGTCTAAGAAAGTAAGTAAGCTCTCCCATCATGCTCATTTCAAATTCACCTTGCATGCACTTAGCAAACTCTTGACACATAGATTTATTAGTAGCACCAAATATAATATCATCAACATATATTTCGACTAGTAGTGTGTCATTTTTTGTGAGTTTTTGTGAAGAGAGTTATGTCTATTTTTCCTCTTGTAAAATCATTTTTAAACAAAAACTTACTTAGTCTTTCATACCATGCTCTTAGAGCTTACTTCAAGCCATATAAAGCTTTAGAAAGCTTATAGACATGGTTTGAAAGACTATGATTTTCAAATCAAAAAGGTTGCTCAACATACACCTCTTCTTCTATATAGCCATTTAAAAAAGACACTTTTTACATCTATTTGAAATAACTTAAACTTATTAAAGCACGCGAAGGCTAATAACATTCGAATAGCTTCTAATCTAGCTATGGGAGCATAGATCTCATCAAAATCTATTCCTTCTTCTTGATTATATCCCTTAGCAACTAATCTAGCGTTGTTCCTAATTACTATTCCATTTTCATCCATCTTATTTCTAAATACCCATTTAGTTCCTATTATAGTGTGATTCTTTGGTCTAGGAACTAGATTCCATACCTTGTTTCTTTCAAATTGATTTAGTTCTTCTTGTATAGCATTTATCCGATCATTATCTTTTTCGGCTTCTATAAAAGTCTTATGTTCTACTTGAGATAAATAAGCTACGCAATTGTAAATATTTCTAATAGAGGATCGAGTTCTTATCCATTGTGAAGGATCACCAATCACTTGATCGATTGGATGATAATTCACATACCTCCAATCTTTAAGAATACTATCCTCTTGTTGACTTGTAGATGGTTGATCAAGATTGTGAGCATCTACTTCTTGATCTATTTGAGGTTCATTCTCCTTTGGGTCAACAATGGGAGTAGATGTTTCTATCATTGGAATAAAATCTGCATCATTATTAAAAGAAACTACTCTACTACTAATAAGATTAGATTCATTAAAGGCTACATGTACGGATTATTCAACCACTAAAGTTATTTTATTAAAAACTCTATAAGCTTTACTAGAGGTTGAATATCCTAAGAAGATCCCTTCATTGGTCTTTGAGTCAAATTTACCCTAAGTTAGTTTTATTGTTATTTAGGATGAAGCATTTATAACCAAAAGCACGAAAATAAGAGATATTAGGCTTTTTACCTTTCCATAGTTCATATGGAGTTTCATTTAGTATAGGCCTAATTAATACTCTATTTAAAACATAGCATGAAGTATTTATAGCTTCTGCCCAAAAATATTTTGGCAAACTATTTTCACAAAGCATTTTTCTTACAATTTCTTCTAGAACTCTATTTTTCCTCTCAACAACTCTATTTTGTTGAGGAGTTCTAGGTGCTAAAAAATTGTGATCAATTCCATTTTCATCACAAAATTTTGAAAAGCTTTGGTTTTCAAATTCCTTTCCATGATCACTTCTTATACTTGAAATAAAAATTCCTTTTTCATTTTTAACCTTTTTACAAAAGTTCACAAGTCCTTTGTATGCTTCATCCTTGTAAGCAATAAAGATAACAAAGGTATATCTTGATTAGTCATCAACAATAATAAGAGCATATTAATGGCCACCTAGACTAATGGTACTTATTGGACCGAATAAGTCCATATACAAAAGTTTCAATCGTCTAGTAGTTGAGACTATATTTTTTATTTAAAAGAAATTCTAGTTTGTTTTCCCATTTCACAAGCATCACACACCTTGTCTTTTTCAAATTTGATTTTTGGTAGTCTGATGACTAAATCTTTTCTTGAAATGATTTTAAGAAAATCCATATTCACATGGCCAAGTCTTTTATGCCATAGCCATTTTCATTTTCTGAATGCAAAGATTTTAAATCAATTATATAGACATTTTCGTGTCTATGCCCAACAAACTTGATCTTGTTACTCTTGATGTCTATAACTAGACAATGAGAGGTTTCAACTATGACTTTGTTTCCTTTATCACATAGTTGACTTATACTATGTAAATTTGGCTTAAGGCCTTGCACATATAATCCATGATCAATGGTTAAGAAATCATTACCAACTTTTCCATGCCCGATGATCTTTATCTTTGTGTTATCTCCAATGGTGACATGTCCGCCATCCCTTAGAGTTAGCTCTTTGAATACACTTCGATCGCTGGTCATGTGCTTTGAGCATCCACTATCAAGGTACCAATAGTTACCTTTCTCCTTGGTGTAGAGACATATCTACATTACACAAAGATATATAATTGTACTCTTAGGTACCCAAAATTTCTTAGGTCCTTTGGGGTTAGTCCTAGAAAATACAGTTTCTTTAGGGACCCATACTTTCTTAACATTGTAAGGTGCTCTAAAATTGTAGACATGTTGATAAGGCATGATCCCAGGATAATGGTTATTGATATTTCTAGGATTTCTCACATATGCATGCCTATGGTTCCTTGGATAAGTATTCCTAGGATACATGTTTCTATTGTGAAGATTATGAACATGCATGTTATTTCTAGGAAATGTATGATGATGATTTCTAGGATATGTACTTGCATTATTATGAACATATATATTATTTTTTAGGATACACATGATGGTAATTCCTAGGATGTGCATGTGTAGTGTGCAAGTTATGAGTATACATATTATCTCTACAATGCACATGATAGTTACTACTAGGATGTGTATATGCTTTTCTTGAATGATTATTCCTAGCCTTTGCATTTCTAGGCTTACTGACATGTATTGAAGGAGTACTTTTGATCTTGCTAATGGCCTTGAAAGTAGAGGCTTCATTCACATATGTTGCTTTCATGAATAAGGTCTCGTTTGATTTTTGCTTGCCTAATGGAGAATAACCCAACCTGGATTTTCCTCCACTTAATCTTTGGCAAGATAACACTTCATCTAGCTTTTCTTTTCCAAACATAGGTCTAGATATAGTGCTATTCAAATCCATTATTTCCTTCTTTAAATTTTCATTTTCATCTTTAAGAAAATCTTGAGAAGAATTATAAAGCATGGAAGATAGTTTTCTTTTTCTTCCTTTAAGTCTTCTATCTCTTTAGAAAGAGATGAGACTTCCTTTTTGGGAGTTATATTCCTAGAATTGAATTTCTTCAATTCTTCATGAATTTCATTTATAACCTCAATTAATTCTTCACTGCTACTAACAATGTTATTATTAGAAGGGGAAGAATTTGATACCTCATTTTCGTCGTCGATTACCATCAAGCATAGGTTGGCAATCTTCTCGTACCAGACCTCATTTTCCAAGGATTCTTCTTCTTCGTCGTCACTCCAAGTGATTGTAATCATAACATTATTTTTGAAACTTTTATATGGTTTGCTTGTTGTTGTAAAATCGACCTTAATGTGACCGGGCTTCTTGCAACCATAACACACAAGTGGTTCCCTTTTTGGAGTGGGATCCTTTGTGTAAGGTTTCCTGCTCATTTTCAAGAACCTGTGAAACCTCTTGGTGATTAGAGCCATCTCACCATCTTCTTCGCTCATCTCTACCTCTTCTTCCATTTCTTCCTCTTTGTTGCTCGTAGAGGCCTTGAGAGCAATCACCTTTTTCTTCTTCTCATCATCATTGACAACGAGATTCATTTCTTCCATCTTGTATGTCAATAGTGATCCAAAAAGTGTTTCGACATCAAGTTTGTCGAGATCTTTGGGCTCCGTGATGGCCGTCTTCTTTGCTTTCCAAGTGGATGGAAAAGACCTTAAGATCTTCCTTATTAGTTCAAATTCCTCAATGTTCCTACCAAGAAGCTTTAGACCGTTAAGAATTGTAGTAAAACATGAGTGTATTTGAGAAATAATTTCATTTGGAGACATTTTGAAACATTCATACTCAGACACTAGCATATAGATTTTTGATTTTTTAACTTCGCTAGTTTTTTCATATGTAATTTGCAATATGTCCCAAATTTCTTTAGCTAAAATGCATGTATAAATTTTATTATATTCAGTAATATCTAGAGCACAATGTAATATGCTAGTTGCTCTACTATTGAGAGACATCGTTCTACAATCCTCTTCATTAAACTCTGTTTTGAGTTTAGGCATTATATGATTGATTTCTCCAATGATTATTTCCTTTGTAGGAATTCTAGGTCCCTTTTCAATGACCCTCTATAGATTGTAATCTTGTCATTCGACAAAGATTTTCATTCTATTTTTCCAATAGTTATAGTTGGAGCCATTGAACAAGTGAGGCCTAGTATAGGAATCCCCTTCGGTATAACTATTAGATGCCCTCAGATCAACTCAAGGATTTTAAGCCTGAAATTAAGTACGAAGCTCTGATACCAATTGTAAATCGAGGTTCAAACCCAAGAGGGGGGTGAATTGGGTTTTAAAAACTTTTGTTAATTAAACTTGCAATTTTTTAAACAATTAAATATTCAATGCACACAATCAAATAATATACTTGAAAGTAAAGGAGTTCAAAGGAAGAGAAGGTGCAAACTCCGTTTATAGTGGTTTGGCAATATCGGAATCCTTTCGACTCTACGTCACTCTCTTTAAGGAACCTCTTTGAAGTAATCCACTAAAACTTTAGTTGTGCAACTTCATGGGTGTTTCACAAACCTTACAATCAATCCCTTCCTCTCGAAAGCTAGTCCCTTCCTCACGGAAGCTAATCCTTTCCTCACGGAAGTTACAAAGAAGTGTTTAATCCTAAACACTCTAAGAGTTATTACAACTCTTTCCCCTTTACAATAAATGAGATTTGCTGTAAAGTAAATGGTAGAGAGATAGCAATAAATGCTTTTACAAATGAAAAATATCTCTCTTTCAAGAACAAGCTTTAACAATGACTCAACAATAAGTATTTCAAAGCTTTTGAGAATTAATGAGCTTTCTTGTTAAATTGAATATATTATCTTCTTTGTTTTAAATGTTCATTGAAGTGGGTTTATATAGCCTTGAATCAATATGGCCATTTGAGACTGACTTACTAGGTTTGGGGCATTCAATGCTCAAGTCTCGCGTCTCAAACGGTCATATTTTTTTAATTACCAATCGACTGGGTCCTTGTACCAGCCGACTGGGTCAAGTGAGAAACTTCACTTTTTAGGTTATGGGAGAGTACCAGTCGACTGGGTCCTAAGCACCAGTCGATTGGGACCTTTCTGTCCCAGGAACCAGTCGACTGGATCCTCAACACCAGTCGACTAGGAACCTTCTGTCCCATATCCTAGTCGACTGGTATATGGAGCCAGTCGACTGGGTTGTCCTTCAACCTAGTTTTTCATGTTTTAAAACTGTTTTTGACTTAGAAATATTTGTATGGTTAGTTTTGTCAAAGTCTTTTGTAAAATGAGCCACTGATCAAGCTAAGTATTCGAACATGAGAGATTTACAATTGTTTTAATTACCTTATTGCCTATTCTAGATCTTCTGTCTTGTCTTGGTGTCTGAATCGAGTTGAGTTCTTGCATTTCTATGTTGAATTGGTTATTGTTTTAATTACCTTATTGCCTATTCGATCATATCTTTTTATTTATTGTCTTGTCTTGATTTTTTTTTTCAGAATTGGTTAATATAGAGGAAAGAAAATGTAAATGGTTCCTTGACAGATTAAATATAAAAATCCATTATCGGCTTACTATTTTAACACATAGTAGTTATGCAAAGTTGGTGGACAGGGCATTACAAGCAGAAAAAGATTTGGTCGAATTTAGGGGACAACGTGAACAACAAAAGAGAAGCAGATCAGAGCATGCTAAGGAAAGTAATTATAGATTTGGGACACAAGGTGGTTGTCTATATTAGAGGAATAGATAAATTACTCAGGGGGGACAAAGTATGGGGAGTAAGGCCCTGTTTGTTTGCACTTAATGGACCACTTAATGACTCCACATTTGAGTCAACCAGATATGGTTCTGTTATGTTTGTTTGCTTTTCACATATGAATATCACTTAACTGGTTTGACCGAATTAGACCTAAAATGGAGTCTTAATACCATTCATATGTATTTTAAATTATCAAAATCTCACAAATATCCTCTCTTCACCAAAATCCATCTTCCCCTTCCTCCAAATCAACTAACCCACTTCATCACACCTTATACCTCGCCAATCCTTGTACCTCGCTGGACCTTGTACCCCTTTTTACATAGCATGGTACACAGACGCAATTCTTCTGCAAAATCAAAGGTTACGGGGATCAATTTGAACTGAAAATCAAAGTATCTTCCCTTATCCGCAAGTTCAAACCATAATTTAACTTTCAAAATCTTGCCGGAGTGTAGAGTCTTCCCACTCCACTCTACATATCCCTAAAAGGTTTGTTGAAATCTACTAGTCTATTGTCAAAAGAAAATTGTACACATATGCATAAATTAGATAATAGAATTAAATTTTATTTATCATACAATTGTTTATAGAGAACACAACTTATAACCAAAATTTTGGAAATAAATCAAAAGAAATAATATTAAACAATTATGTTTTGGTTTCCATTGTATATCTAAACAATATATATGACCGGGGGGCAGAGGGAGAGCATAAAGATTTCCAGGAGATGAGAGTCGAGGACTTAAAAACATTGAAGGCCCTACAGAGAGTCATAGAGTTTGGGGGCAAGTGGAAGATGTCATTTATTTTGGTTTCAATTTTAATGTGATGACTAATAAAATCGCTTTGTTTCATGTTTAAAGAGTTTTTCCTTATCTTCCTTTTAATATGTTCTTGAGTTTTTCCAATTCTTCCTTTTAAACGGAGATTAAAAGAATTTTTCTCTTGTAATAGTTTTAACGTAATTTTTCATTCCTAGAACCCATATAGAGAGAAGTAAAAAGAAAAAGAAAAAGAAATAAATAGTATTGGAAAGAACTAAAAATTGAATTAGCAATTGAGAATATTTTTGTGATGAAACATTCAAACTTTGTTTGATTAGCAACTAACTCTTGTTTGCAACAAATCATCATGTTCTTTAACAGTTAAGAGGCTTAAAAAGAGAAAATATGCATATTCAGATGTTTCAAGAAATTCAATTATCAAATATTGCTAAACCAATAAGGACAGAGTCATGTCTATACCCTTACACAACATTATGCTCATTGATTACGCCCAAAACATAATGCGGTAGTTATAGTACAGTTTTGAGGTGTCGATTCCACAGGGAAACAAGTTAATTATAAAGAAGGTGTAAACTTTAACTCAAACGATAAAAGATTAAATGAGAGAATCTGAGTTGTGAGCAAATTGTGTAAATAATTGATGGATAGTATAATAAAGAAACAACAAGGTTCCAAAAATCCTCCCTAGGTTCGTTGCCCTAATCCAAACTTGATTCAGTTGTTTTTATCTCGATTGCAAGTTTCACATCCCAAACAGGCAATCGACAAATGTTCAATTAACGCGCATGTATAAACCTTAATGTAATTGATATGAATTATTCTTTACTTTCAAGCACACATGACCTAACTTATAAATTATCAAAAGACGATGGTATATCTAAATGACAATACCACAGTAATGGAAAAATCTATAAAAGAGATCTATCGGACTCAATCACACCCAAACAGATACACATAAGAAAAGCATGACTAGACTTATATGGAAAAGAAGCATGCAATCATCGGACTAATAAAAAATCTACTAATTAAATTAAAGAATAAAACATAACAATGTTTAATGAAAATAATATCCAACTACAACTGAATCAAATAAAGGAAAATAGGAACAACTACACCTAGGGATTCATCCCTTCACCTTGCTTGGAGATTAGCTGGCCATCGAGCTCATTCTTCCTTGAGTTGTCTCCGGCCTCTCAACGATCATCCTCAGCTTGCCCTCCAAATTTATACTTTCGGATTCGTCCTAAAAGCCCTCTGGATTCACTCTTTGATAATTTCAGATGAGCTCCGATTGATGCCTCAAAGCTGAAATGGAGGGGGTCTTATATAGGTAAGCTCCCGGAGTGCTATGTGTTTTCTGACCAATGTGGGATACTGCTCGAGTGTGATCGATCGCAGCTTTAGTGCGCTCGATCGTAGATAGGTGTGCTCAATCGCAGTTGTGCTGCAGAGTACTTCTTGGTCTATGTGGGATGTGCGCTCGATCGCACTGCTTGTGTGCTCGATTGCATGTGCACTGCAGAGTACTTGGTCGATGTGGGATGTGTGCTCGATCGCACTGCTTATGTGATCGATCGCAATACAGGCAGCAGCCCATCATATCCTTCCAGAAGCATGGGATCTTGGCCTTTTAAGCAATAATCGTTTCTTTTTCTCTTTTAAACTCAAGGTACCTAAAAATTGCACTGAAATAAGTCAGTGGTCCAATAATATTACTTTAGAGTTATAATCACATAAAAGCTCAATAAAGACCGAGATCAATCCTAAAATGCTAACAATTAACCATAGTTGAGAAGCATTTTACGACTCTCATCACAACACCCAACTAGCTTATTGCTAGTCCCTAGCAATTCAAGCGAAAACAAGAGATGAATTCTATGGTGGGAATCAAAGTAGATGAAAAGCAATATTAGTGTTAACCAAGATTAATTCACATTTTGTCTCAAAAATTGCACATAACACACGGCACAATGAATCATTAAATTTCACCCAAATTCAAAAGTAATCCAAACATCAATCTTAAAATCGTTATTGACTCTTAACATCCATCTTACCATAAACCATTAGTCTAAACACCCAGATGATTTTATGCATAACATTCATGAATACAAATCTTGGTCTCTAAAAACATAATAAATAGTGTGACATCAATCACAAAAACAAGCTCCATATGCTTACATTTCAAACCACTCTCCACTATTGTAGAAAAATCACACTACATTGGATCAAAAGGTCTTTAATAAGCTTGTAACGTTAGGCTAAGGTAAAGGCTAAGAAGGAACGGGAAGGATTCAACAAGTAAAAGAACTTAATATCTTAGTTTTGAACATAACTCTTTAAGCACTGGATAACCTTACTTCAACACCCAACTCTTTCAACCATTTTTATAAGATCATATCTCTCAACAGATCACCACTTTTCTTTTCTTCTTTCTTTCTTTCTTTGCCATAATTCACTTTTTTTTCTTTTCCTTTTGTATTTTGGCATAAGACCATTCACCTCCTTTTTCAATTTTTTTTTTCTTTTCCACAACCCCCAACTTATCTCCTTTAATGTACTTGGGTTGTGGTAGTGATATTTTTTTCATATTTCCCTCCCTACTCCTTTTAAGTGCTTCTCAACAAATGTGTATAGCTAAGTTCTTTTAAAGGAAAAGTAAGGATAAAATATTCTCTTTAGGCTCATATAGGTGAGTAAATGGGCTATTGAAAGAAACAAAGCTCAAATTCTTTTTCAAGAAAAGGCTCAAATAGGTGACTAGTGGTAAATATAGCAATGGTAGGTTTGAAAGGCTCAAACGGTCCTAAAATGGCCTATATCATATCCTAAGTAGTGTGCATTCTAGGAATTCGCCTCAAGTGGTTATCAGATAAGTTCTAAAGCTTGTCGAGACCGCAAAAATATTCACAAAATAATCACACATAAAACTTTTCTAGATGTTATAGTCTAATCATACAATCTTACCACAAACTAGAGTCTCAAACCAAATGAAGATTGATGCTTAAATTAATTTCAAACTGAAGCAAGATTTAACTTCTTCTACATGCTATCTGCTATCTCAATTATGCTCATATCATTGACATGTAAATTGACTCTAAGGCTAACACAAAGCATGCTAAACAAAAACAAAGATGGTACCAAGCAGTTCAATGAAAGAAAAAGAATATGTTTCCTCCACCCCCAACTAAAAAATCACATTGTCCTCAATGTTAAAGAAAAGGTAAAGGAAACTCCCTTTGTAGGCAAAAATGCACGGCAGCTGAAACTTGTGCACCTCCATATAAACTGCATGCTAAACTTCTTGTTAAAAATCTGATCTACAACATAGAACAAACAAAAAGAAAGCATCTGTGGTGTACCCTTAAGACTTCCACCGTTTGTTAGCATATTAAAAATTAAAATTAAAATACAAATAATAAAAAATAAAAAAATGAAACAAATAAACAACACAAAAACAAATAAAAGAAAGAAATGTACCTCTGTTGTGTGGTCAAGGTAAGTAGATAGGATCCATAAGTGGAATGTCTTCCACTTCCGGATCTTGCTTATCCATTAAGATCTTAAGGTGTTGAACATTGACTTTAAAGACCCGGCCATCTCTAGTATTCTCAATTTCTACCACCCCATTTTCAAAAATATTTTTCACCAAAAAAGGGCCTGTCCACCTCGACCGAAGTTTTCCAGGATGCATATGGAGTCTAGAGTCGTATAAGAACACCCTATCATTAGGTTTAAACGTTTTCCTCAAAACATTTTTATCATGGAATACTTTCATCTTAGCCTTATAGATTCTAGAATTCTCATAAGCATCATTCCTTAACTTCTCTATCTCGGTCAACTGATATTTTCGAAGCTTACCGGCTTCTCCTAGGTCAAAATTAAAAGATTTGATTGCCCAATACGCTCGATGCTCGAGCTCTACAGGTAAGTGGCAGGGTTTTCCAAAAACAAGCCGATAAGGTGACATACCTAAGGGAGTTTTAAAAGCTGTACGGTAAGCCCAAAGCGCATCAACTAGTCTTAATGACCAATCTTTGCGATCTGGGTTCACCATTTTTTCTAAAATTTGTTTAATCTCCCTATTAGCGAGCTCTACTTGCCCACTAGTCTAAGGATGATAGGCAGTGGAAATTTTATGTAACACCCCATATTTTCGCATCAAAGCTTCAAAAGAACGGTTGCAAAAATGTGTACCTTGATCACTAATTATAGCACGTGGTGTACCAAATCGAGATAACACATTTTCTTTAGGAAATCGAAGTACCGTTCTATTATCATTGCTTCGACAAGCTGCTGCCTCTACCCACTTAGATACATAATCTATTGCCACAATGATATATAGGTATCCAAAGGAAGGAGGAAAGGGTCCCATAAAATCGATGCCCCAACAATCAAAAATTTCAATCACTAAAATGGGGTTTAAGGGCATCATATTTCGACGAGACACAGCTCCTAACTTTTGACCCTTTTCACATGAGCAACAATAGGTGTTTGTATCCTTAAACAAGGTAGGCTAATAAAATCCACACTGCAAAATTTTTGCAGCGGTTTTTTTCATTGAAAAGTGGCCTCCACAAGCTAGGGAATGACAAAATTCTAAGACACGTGCAATCTCTTCATTAGGGATGCAACGCCTTAGAATTTGGTCCGGGTAGTACTTGAAAAGATAGAGGTCATCCCAATAAAAATTATGTACCTCAGATAAAAATCTCCTCTTATCTTGAGCGCTCCAATCCACTGGTATCTCACCTGTAACCAAATAATTCACAATGTGAGCAAACCATGGCAAGGAAGTAACAGAAAGTAAATGCTCATCGGGAAAGTCATCTTTAATCGGCATGTCATCAGATGTGTCCTCAAATGTGAGCCTTGAAAGATGGTCAGCCACTACATTCTCTACTCTTTTCTTTTCTTTGATGGTGATGTCGAATTCTTGTAGGAGTAGGATCCATCGTATTAAGCGCGCCTTAGCATCCTTCTTTGTAAGAAGGTATTTGAGAGCAGCATAATCTGTAAAAATAAGGATAGGAGAACCAATTAAGTATGCACAAAATTTATCTAAAGCAAATACTATAGCTAGCAATTCTTTTTCAGTTGTGGAGTAATTCATCTGAGCACTATTCAAAGTCTTACTAGCATAGTAAATTACAAAAGGTTTTCCCTCTCTTCGCTGTCCAAGAACAGCACCTACAGCATAGTCACTAGCATCACACATGATTTCAAAGGGTAAATTCTAATCAGGTAACTGCATTATAGGTGCTAAAGTAAGCTTGCCAATCAGTGTTTTAAAGGCCTCTTGACAAGCTGGAGTCCACTCAAATGGGGCATCTTTAATTAGGAGGGCACATAATGGTCTAGATGTGTTTGAAAAATTTTGTATGAACCTCCTATAAAAGCTACCATGACCAAGGAAAGATCTCACATCCATTATTGTCTTAGGTGTAGGCAATTTAGAGATTAATTCAATCTTAGATTGATCAACCTCTATTCCTGTAGAAGAGACAATATGCTCTAAGACAATACCGGATGGGACCATGAAATAACATTTTTCCCAGTTTAAAACCAATTCTTTTTCCTCCCATTGAATTAATACTCTTTCTAAATTCATTAAGCATGTATCAAATGAAGATCCAAAAATAGTTAGGTCATTCATAAAAACCTCCATGCAATTTTCAACCATGTCACTAAAAACACTCATCATGCAACGTTGAAAAGTGGCAGGGGCATTACATAATCCAAATGGCATTCTACGAAAAGCATAAGTGCCAAAGGGACAAGTAAAAGTGGTTTTATCTTGGTCTTCTAATGCAATTTCTATATGATAATAGCCAGAATAACCATCTAAGAAATAGTAAAAAGGATGACCAGCTACACGCTCAAGAATTTGATCAATAAAAGGGAGTGGGAAATGGTCTTTCTGGGTGGCAACATTTAATTTTCCGTAATCAATGCACATACGCCACCTGGTCACAAGTTTGGTAGAGACTAACTCTCCTAGGTCATTCATTACCACAGTGACTCCGAACTTTTTGGAAATGACTTGTGTAGGACTTACCCATTTACTATTAGCTATGGGATATATAATACCCGCATCTAACAGTTTCAGCACTTCATTTTTCACTACTTCTTTCATAGTGGGGTTAAGTCTACGTTGAGGGTCTCTATGAGGACTGGTTCCTTCATCCAAATTTATTTTATGGGAGCAGATCAGGGGACTAATTCCCTTCAAATCAGCCATGCTCCATCCTAGGGCTGATTTATGTGCAATTAAGGTCTGAATTAATTTCTCATATTGGGTCTCAGATAATTCAGATGAAATAATGACAGGAAAAGTATCACCTGGACCGAGAAATGCATGCTTTAAACCCTTAGGTAGTGGCTTCAATTCGACTTTAGGTGCTACAACACTTGAGGGGATTTGTTTCCGCTTCTTTCGGGCAACTCTTCGAACCTTGGTTGCCATGGGCGGGTGCCATAATCCTGAGATTTGTCAAAAACAGCACAAATATCGATTACATCAGTTTTATCATCAAATAAATCAATCTCAGAATTAACAAGAAAATTCTTAAGAGGATAAAAATCATGAGCCATGAAAACTCCCTCATCGATGAGTGACTCGAGCATATATAGTTGGTGATTTTCATCCTCATCTTCGGGCTGTTTTGCATCATTGAAAATGTTCACTTCTAAGGTCATGTTTCCAAAAGACAGCTTCATGAGTCCATTCCTGCAATTAATCAGAGCATTTGCAGTAGCAAAGAAAGGTCTACCCAAAATCAAAGGAATTTTCGAGTTTGTGTCAACAGCAGAAGTTGTATCAAGGATTAGGAAATCAACAGGATAGTAAAATTTATCAATTTGAATCAACACATCCTCTACCACACCCCGGGGCACTTTGACTGAACGGTCAGCCAATTGTAACACCACACTAGTTGGTTTGATTTCCCCTAAACCTATCTGTACATAAATGGAAAATGGCATTAGGTTCACACTAGCTCCTAGATCTAGTAAGGCTTGTCTAACCTCATGATTTCCAATGCTGCAAGCAATGGTAGGACAGCCCGGATCCTTATATTTTGGGGGAATTCTTTCCTCAATTAAAGCACTAACTTGCTCAGTTAGGAATGCAGTTTTCTTGACATGGTGTCTCCTCTTAATTGTGCATAAATCCTTGAGAACTTTTGCATAGGTAGGAACTTGTTTAATCACATGCAAAAGAGGAAGATTGAGTTTCACTTGCCTTAAGTTCTCTAGGATTTCATTGTTTGAGTCCAGATTTTTCTTGTTTGACCTTAAGACTTAAGGGTATGGTGCCTTAACAAGACTTTTGGTCACTTTAGGGTCTTTGGTCAGTTCAGTATTACTACTAGTTTGACCCTTTTCCACATCCTCAGATACATTCATCGGTGGGATGTGTAGTGACTTCCCACTTCGGGTCACAATGGCATTTACATCTTTCAGGTTTTCTTATGCCATATGTTGACCGTGAGGTATGGATTGAGTTTGGGAAGGGAACTTACCTCGCTCAGTCATACTTGAGGAGCTCATTAACTTAGACACTTGGCTCCTAGATTCCTTATTCTCTTCCATCACTTGATAAATAATGCCTCAAACCTTTGGTTTGTCTTACCTTATGCCTCTACAAAGGCCTGTAAGGTGTCTTCTAGCGAGTTCCTAGAGGATGAGGGTGCATGATAAGGTGCAGGGGATGATCTAGGAGGCTATGCATGCTGGTTAGCAAAAGTTGGGGTGATTTCGCCACCTTTGGTTATAAGTGTTAGAGAAAGGTGCAAGAGGCTTCTTGTACATGCCTAAGGCATTACATTGTTCCTCATACAGCCCTTTCATATCAGTAAATGTTGGGCATTCTTGGAGGAGATGATCTACCCCGCAACACACAAAACACGGCTCTAAAGACTCAGCATGATTAGCTGCATGTGTTGGCTTTGAGCCCTTAGTTTTCAATGCTTCTAACTCCCTAGTGAGCATTTCGACCTTAGCTTTCAGATTGTCTTCTTCCCTAAGATGGTTATCCCTCCACCACTGGGGTTTCCTATAGGTCGTGACCTACTCATGCTTTCAGTAGCACTAGGTCCAGTCCATGTATGAGCTTTCTCAGCAAGCTCATTGAGGTATTCAAGAGCCTCATCGGGGTCTTTTTATAGAAATTTCCCATTGCACATCATCTCTACAAATTGGCGTTCTCTATAGGTAAGACCTTCATAGAAATAGCTCATTAAACGCCAATTTTCATACCCAAGATGTGGACACATACTTAACAGCTCTTTAAATTTCTCCCAAGACTGATACAAAGTCTCGTTTTCCTTTTGTGCAAAGGTGGAGATTTGTCTTTTCAACGCATTAGTCTTATGTTGAGGGAAGTACTTATTAAAGAAGGCCCGAGTCATCTCAGTCCGCGACCCAATAGATCGTGGTCTAAGTGAGTATAGCCAACTCTTAGCTTTATCCTTTAAAGCAAAAGGAAAGAACTTAAGTCGCACAATGTCAGCAGTTGCACCTTGATCATGGAAAGTTGAGACTACTTCCTCAAACTCCCTAATGTGCACATATGGGTTTTCATTTTCCATGCCATAAAATGTAAAGAGTAATTGTATCATCCCTGTCCTAAGATCTAATTGGGGAATGTTGGCTGGAAACATGATGCAAGATGGTGTGGTCGTGCGTGTAGGGTGGAGGTAATCATGAAGGGTCCTAGTAGGTTGATCTTCGTGTTCACTCATCTCCTCATAACTAGATGGATTATCAAATAAAGGGTTTAAAAAGTTCAATCCTGACTCTAGCACAGGCCTACAAGCAAAGTAACTATTTACAAATGGTCTCTATATCTGGGCATGCCAGATCACAAAAATCCTAAAAAGAAAATAACTATTTACAGATCTTTACCGTCATGTCAAAAGTTGACAATCTTCTTTGTATTTAAGCGCATTTCCCTCTGGAATGCTCCTAAAGGCCCTCTGGATTCACTCTCTGATGATTTTAGATGAGCTCCGATTGATGCCTCAAAGCTGAAGTGGAGGGGGTCTTATATAGGCAAGCTCTTGAAGTGCTATACGTTTTCTGACCGATGTGGGATACTGCTCGAGTGCGATTAATCGCAGCTTTAGTGCGCTCGATCGCAGATTGGTGTGCTCGATCGTAGTTGCACTGCAGAGTACTTCTTGGTCGATGTGGGATGTGCGCTCGATCGCACTACTTGTGCACTCAATCGCATGTGCGCTGCAGAGTACTTGGTCGATGTGGGATGTGCGCTCGATCGCATTGCTTGTGCGATCGATCGCAATACAGGCAGCAGCCCATCATATCTTTCCAGAAGCATGGGATCTTGGCCTTTTAAGCAACAATCGTTTCTTTTTCTCTTTTAAACTCAAAGTACCTGAAAATTGCACTGAAATAAGTCAGTGGTCCAATAATATTACTTTAGAGTTATAATCACATAAAAGCGCAATAAAGACCAAGATCAATCCTAAAATGCTAACAATTAACCATTGTTGAGAAGCATTTTAAGACTCTCATCACTCATGCTACACCAGATGTTGTCACTAGTATGGCTTCTATATTTGGTAAAACTGCTAGAATATTAATTGATCCCGGAGCTACTCATTCATTCGTTTCTACTTCCTTTATGATATCTATTGATGCACCTAAAATGTGTTTGAATAATATTGTGACTGTTGACTCCTACAAGAGAAATGGTAGTTCTTAAATATGTGTATTGAAATTCTGTTTTAAATATTGGAGACTTTCGAGTGGATTTTTTTGCCTTTAGAGATGATAGATTTTGATTTAATCTTTGATACGGATTTGTTAGCTACTAATCGTGCTTAGGCAGATTGTTTGAAAAGATAATAATTTTTCAAATTAATGGACAAGAGGAGTTTGATTTTCAAATAGAGCGGAAAATACTTCCTCATTGTCTTATTTATACCATAACAACTAGAAATTTGCTGAAAATGGGGTGTGAAGGTTACTTGGCATATGTGATTGACTCAAAGGATGAAGGTGTGAGATTAGAAGAGATACCAATAGTCAGAGATTTTTCAAATGTTTTTCCTTAGGAGTTACCTGGTTTACCACCTGATAGAGAGGTTAAGTTTTCTATAGATCTAGTGCCTGGATCTACTCTTATTTCTATGGCTCCTTATCGAATTTCCCCAACTGAATTGAAAGAACCCAAGGCACAATTGCAGGAGTTGTTAGATAAGAAATTCATTTATCCTAGTATATCTCCTTGGGGGCCACGATGTTGTTTGTCAAGAAGAAAGATGGAACTTGTGGTTGTACATTGACTATAAACAGCTAAAGAAGATAATAATTCATAATAAGTATTCATTACCCAGAATTGATGATTTATTTGAGCATTTACAAGGAGCTCATGTGTTTTCTAAAATAGATTTGAGATCAGGGTACCATCAGTCGCAGATTAAAGATATGGATATTCTCAAAACACTTTCTAGACTCGGTATAGTCATTATGAATTTTTTATTATGCTGTTTGGATTGACAAATGCCCCTGTCGCATTTATTGACTTCATAAATAGGGTGTTTAGGCTCTCTTAGATAAATTTATGGTGGTTTTCATTGATGATATTTTGGTGTATTCAAAAAGTGAGGAAGAACATGTTGAACATCTAAAGATTATACTAGAAACCCTCAGAAGATAAAAGATTTTTGCTAAGTTTAACAAATGTGAATTATGGTTGAATAAGCTGACATTCTTGGGACATATGATGTCAGGGAAAGGCGTAGCAGTGGATCCTTTGAAAGTTGAAGCAGTTCTAAATTGGTAGAAACCGACAAATATAACTGAGATCAGAAGCTTCTTGGGGTTAGCAGGGTATTACCAGAGGTTTATCAAAGACTTTTAACTCATTTTTGTACCTTTAACCACATTAACTAGAAAGGAAGAAAAGTTTGAATGGTCTGAAGATTGTGAAAGGAGCTTCCAATTGTTGAAGAAGAAGTTGATAACTGCCCCTATATTGATCTTTCTTGTAAGTGATGAGGGTTTTGTATTTTATAGTGATGCATCACATCAAGGTTTGGGTTGTGTGTTAATGCAGTATGGAAAAGTTGTAGCTTATGCTTTACGGTAGCTGAAGAATTATGAAAGAAATTACCCTACCCATGATCTGGTGTTTGTAGCTATAATCTTTACATTAAAAATTTGGAGACATCATCTTGATAGGGCTAGTTATGAAATATTTACAGACTATGAAAGTCTTAAATACTTACCCACTCAGAAATAGCTGAATTTGATACAGAGATGATGGACAGAGTTGATAAGTGATTATGATTGTACCATTCATTATCATCCTAGAAAAGCTAATGTGGTGGCCGATGCTTTGAGTCAAAAATCTACCAGTAAGTTTTTGGTTTTGAAGACTTATTGCTTAGGATTGATAGAAGAATTAAGGAACTTAGAGGTGAAACATGATGTGATTGTCAATGGAGGACTAGTGGCGAATATGGTGGTGAAATTATTTGTAAAGATCGTCTTTTAGAAGTACAAAGCAGTGTTTTAAAAAACGAAGTCTGGGCGCGCCCCGGGCGCGCCCAGGGGCGAAACGGGGCTAAAAAGCCCCGAAGCGTGAAAGTTGGGGCGAAAGTGTCGTTGGGCGTGCGTTTTTCGGGTCGGGGCATTCGCCCAGACCCGGGGCGTACGCCTTTTACGCCCCGGGCGTCTGGGCGGGCGCCCAATGCAACAAAAAAAATCAGACCTTCTATATATAATATATATATTTGTTAGTCATAGATCAACTAAAACACACTAATGGTCTAATGGTAGAATCATACTTGGCCATGTTTCTGACCTGGTTTCGAGCCCTGGCCATGCGTGAAGTTCATGTTTTGCTTCTTTTTTTTTTCCCCTCCCCTCCTTTCCGCTGCTGCCTTTTGAATTCTTCTTTTTTTTTCTTTTTTTTTCTTTTTTTTTCAGCTGTTGCCGCCTTCTTCTTCTTCTTGTTTATTTGTTTTTTTTTTGTTTTTTGTTTTTTTTGTCTCCTTTGTTTCTACTTTCCACTGTTTCTTTTATTTTTTTATCTTTTATTTTCACCGAGCAAATTCATTAAATATGCTTCATATTATATATTATATATTTTATTAATATCATTTTATAACATCATTAGGTTTACATTATCTATGCTATCTAATTTGTTACTTTTAATAGATTTATATATATTGAATTTGTTATATCAATATAAATGTGTAAACACTAATCAATAAACATTTGACATTTAATATTGTGTTATTTTTATACTTATTGGAATTTGGAACGTGTTTGTGTCTTGTGATGAATAGATTGGTTAATTTGAAAATTAGAATTTGGTTTTTGGAGTGTGATTTATGATTTATTGATGAAAGATGAGATGTATGTAAATTTGTTATATTATTGTAAGTGTGTAAATAACAACCACTTAACATTGTGTTTGTGATGTTAACGTGTGTTTCTGAAATATTTTGATAAATATTCATTTATAAGTCTTAAGTTAGTAAACTTTATTGATAATTAATTAATTTTTATTATTTAATATTTTTATAATTTAATTAATATTATTTTATTCAAAATGCCCCAACGTTTCAAAAGACTTACGCCCCAACGCCTCGGGGCTTACGCCTCGCCTCATTGAGGCAAAACGCCTCGCCCAACGCCTTCGCCTCTGAAAACACTGGTACAAAGTAGAGATGAGGCACTGATGGCAATAAAGAAGGAAGTGATGGATAGCAAACGAACATATTTTCGAGTACAAAAATATGGTTTGTTAATGTTAGGGAATCATATTTATGTACCAAATGATACAAAGCTGAGGAAAGAACCCGAGAAATAACAAGATGTACAGAAGGCTTAAGAAAATCTACTGGTGGTCAATTTAAAGAAGGATGTAGCAGAATATGTATCTCGTTGCTTGGTGTGTCAGTATGTGAAGACTGAACATAAGCATCTGGTAGGTTTGTTAAAACCTCTTCCTATACCGAAATGGCCTTCGAGAAAAGTGACTCTGTATTTCATTACGGGCTTCCCCATACTCAGAGGGGCTTTGATATTATTTGGGTTACAGTGGATCGGTTGTTGAAATCTGTACATTTTCTTCCTATTCGGATTACTTGGTCTCCTGAGAGATTGGAAATGTTATATGTAGGAAAGATAGTGAAATTACATAGTTTACCATTTAGTATTGTGTCAGATAGTGATGCTAGATTTACTTCTAGATTTCGGAAAGGGTTTCAACGGACCATGGGTACTAAACTACATTTTAGTACTGTTTTTCACCCTCAGATGGATGGTTAATCAAAGTAGACTATACAAACATTGGAGGATATGTTACGAGCCTTTGTTATGAGCTTTTTCAGGCAGTTGGGATGCATACTTATCTCTCATGGAGTTTTCTTATAATAATAATTTCCAAGTTAGTATTGTAATGGATCCTTTTGAGGCATTATATGGGTAGCGGTGTAGAACTCCAGTGTGTTTGGAGGAAGTGGGGGAAAGAAAGATCTTATGTCTATAATTGATAGAACTGACTACAAAAAAGAATTAAGAAGATACTGGAGCATTTGAGGACAAATCAAAGTAGACAAAAGAGTTATGTTGACAAAAGACGAAGACCACTTGAGTTTCAGGTGGGTGACTGGGTAAATCTTAAAGTTTCTCCGTGGAAGGGAGTATTGAGGTTTGGACGGAAAGGGAAATTGAGTCCTCGTTATATTGGGTCGTACGAGATTATTGAGAGGGTTTGATCAGTGGTTTATCGACTAGCTTTACCTGTAGAGCTTGCACAATAATATGATGTATTCCATGTGTTAGCATTACATAAGTACATACTCGATGAGTCACATTTTATCCCATCACAGATAGTGGAAGTCCAAGAGGAACTTTCTTATGTAGAAATGCCAGTGAAATTCTTGGACACTAAAGAGTAAGTGTTGCAGAACCAGAGCATTCCTTTAGTAAAGGTTCTTTTAGAGGAATAAAGGCTTTAAGGAAGCTACTTGGGAAAGCGAAACAATTTTGAAGAAACAATATCCTCATCTGTTCATGGACTCGGGTCAATCAAATTTCAGGGACAAAATTTTATTAGGTGGGAGGAATTGTAGACTCTGGTCTTAAATTTTTAAACAATATATATATATGAATTAAATTATTTTTTTTTTGTGTTAGACGTGTGTAGAACTTAGTGATTGAGGGGTAATTTAAACATAAAAAAATGGAAGTACCTAGTAAAGACCTTCTTGCAAAGAAAGTCTTAGTAGGAACATTTAGATTTTTCTATAAAGAGCTAGGAAAAACAACTAAAGGCTTGCAAATTAATTAAAGAAAGAAAAGAAGTTTAAAGAGGTAAAAGACAAGTGTTTAGGAGGACTATATAACGCTAAAATCCTAGAGACTTAAGAAGAAAAAAAGATTTAATCTCTCATTTCTTCTCTGGAGAGTTCGAGAGGAAGAGAGAGTTAGAGAGCAAAAGCCATTTCTTCCATTTTGAGGGAAAACCAAAATTTTTCAAATTTATTTTGGCTCACCACTTCCCACCACCTTATCATTTGCCCTTAAACATTGTAGACTACTTACTTCCAGCTAGGGGAAAGGTCCATAGCAGGAGGTGTGGTGCCACGAGCGAGGAGAGGGGGCACGTGTGTTACATGTGCCATACAGGAGTTACATTTTTCTTTGTTTTTCCTTGGCTGTTTTCACTAATAATTTGATGTATAATCATTTTCCAACCTATTCTAAGTTAAAATAGACTTAATGAAGTTGATTCTTTGGTTTTGTTTGAGTTGATTTGGATTTAAATGTATGGATTTAGGATTTATTGAAGTTGGAATATGGTTTGTAGTGGAATTTTGAATGTAATCTTGCAATATAGCTTGAAGTAACTTAAACTTGTGATTAGGTAGTGTTAGATGTGTAAGTTTTAGGTTTTGAAATATAAATACTTGTTGGAGTTAAAAGAATTTCTTGAGTTAGGAGAATTTTTAGTGATAAAACAAATTTTTTGGAAATAATTCTATTAGATGGGTATTTTGTAGTTTATGTGAACAAATTTTAAATTTTCATAATTTTGGTGCTATAAAGATTATTAGATGGGTATGTTTTCTTTGAATTGGAGGAATTATTGAGTAAACTTAGTTGGTAGAAGCTTTTTAAGTAAAAATTTAGAAAAGAACAAATTTTGGAACTAAATGAAACAAATCAATTTAATTAGTCTTAAAACTTGAGAAGTTTAAGCATTCTTGTAATTTAATCTTGATATTTACTTGAGTAAATTAAAAATCATTGTCATGAGACATGAACGTCAAATTTGATATGAAAAGAAAGAGAATAAGCAAAAGTAGACAAATAAGAGAAAACTTGTGACATAGTTATTGTGTTGACTATTTCTTGTAGTTACTTAATGAATACAAATATTGATTTCATACATACTTCTTGGATTGTTATACTAAATGGTATGAGGTTTAAGTATGGTAGAAGAACGTAATAAAGGCAAGGAAAAAATCCAAGAATAGCACTTGGTCCTATAAAGGTGAGTTTCATCTTACTCTTAGTAAGCGTGGTGAATTACATGATAAAAACGAATATATGTGAGTATAATAAGTATGAAAAAGAAATCATATAAGGGTGTGAATATATGTGTGCTTGATATAAAAAAAATGATATGTCTTGTTGTGTATATTTGGAAGTAAAGTGTGATGTGAATGAGTTGATGAAATTATATTTGAGAAATTGCTTGTGTTATGAAATGTGTTTGTTGAGATTTGAACTTCTTGATGATATAATAGAACCAAGGTGAGGTGCCACAGAGTACTTATCACACCACACACATCATAAGACCAATCAATTATGAGTAATATCTATCTCAACACTTTTCATACCACAACAATCAACATTTCATGCCCTTCACTGGGCTAATCATATTCAATAACTTTCAATGGGTGAATCATGTCACATTTCCTTCATAGGCCAATCACCTTCAATACCCTCAATGTGCCAATCCAATCATCACATCAATCATCAATGAAGTGAAATTCAATGCAACATAATGGAATGAAATGCATTTTCATGTATCAACTTGTCTCATCATATGTCATTGCCCCTCACTAGGCTAATCTCATCATAATACCCTTCACTGGGCAAATAATATAACAACAGAGAAATCTCCCCACGTATTGGTACGTATCTCAAGCAACAATTCTTAACAAATAACTCTGGATCCCCTACACTCTTTCCCGGGCGAGGTCCTACATTCCCATGTTTTCTTCAGTACCCTTTCACTGCTTGTGGACGGGCCCTACCCTCATATGTTCACTCCACTCATTTACACATGATCATCAAGAAGTTATATCATATGAAATGCATTCAGGACACAATGGATTCTCTAACACAAACAACCGCACCCCAATTAATAACAATCCACTCTGCTCACAAAAGAATACCTCATTAAACGAATAAATAATTTCTCAAATATAAAATTTGTCAATCATATTACCATATTCCTTATAGGAAAATTTATCATCAAGACATATCTATTTTTTCTCATACATCCATATATATATATATATATATATATATATATATATATATATATATATATATATATATATATATATATATATATATATATATATATATAAGACTTGTTTATATTATTTGTATTACCATTATCATTCAAGTTTATATGTTTTTAACCTTTCGTTTTCATTATTCAATTTATTATGTTTACTAAAAGTATGGTGAAACTCACCTTTGATGTATCGAAAACTAATTTTGAGATATTTTCTTGCCCTTAGCACGTTCTCCAACCACACCTAAGGATTATATCATTTAGTATACAAGAATAAGATACATGGTCATAATTCACATCCATCCATATCATGTTATTTCTTAAATTAAGTAAAGCTACCAACTATGCCGAAAGTTTTTGTCCCTTTTTGTTCTTAGTACTCTTATAGGTCTTAATTCAATCTTATGTATAATAGCAATCAATCATTCTAAAATTATAGGTTTTAGCTTACTTTTCTTTATTCAAATTTTCTTTTCTATCAAATTTAAGTCTATGTCTCAAGACAATAATTTCAACTCACTAATGTATTTTTTTAAGGTTAATTTACAAGAAAGCATACGATTGTTAAGTTTCAAGATTAACTAAAATGATTTGTTTCCTTAACTTCCAAAATTTCTTCTTTTCTAAACTTTTTGCTTAAAATTTCCTACCTAAAATAGATTCACTAAGAAATTCCTCTAATTCAAAGAAAACCATCCAAATTCATCAATCCTTATACTGTCATAAATTTAAGCTTATACTTTTAACAATACCCAAACAGAAACTTTAATTATTTCTTTCTATAATTCAAGATTTACTCAAATCTACATCACACTCTAACTTCACATAACTCAAAAACCATCAAATTAAACCCAAATCATCTCAAACAAAGTTAAATATTCAACTTTTTAAAGTCTATTTTATCTTTAAAGAGATTAGAAGATAAAGATTAGAAGATGATTATATCTCAAATCCTTAGCGAAAACAACTAAGAAACCAAAGAAAATTGGAAACCCTGTTTGGTGTGTGTACCCCATATGCTACCTCTCCTTGCTTATGGCACCTCACCTCCCAACCTGGACTTATCCCCTAGTTGGCAGTAAGTGTTTTGTTAAGTCTGAAGGCAAGTGAACTTGTGGTTTGAGGGGATGAGCTAAAAGAATATTAGGAAAAAAATGGGTTTTACCTAAAATGAAAGACAAGCTTTCTACCTTCTTTCTCTCTCTCTACTACATGAGCCTTCTAGAGGAAGAAATGATAGATTTTTGTTGAATCTCTAAGTCTTTGCTTTTATATAGTACCACTAAGTTAAGTCTTTTACCACTTTACCCTTCATTTTCTTCTTTATTTAAATTGCATACCTTTCATTGTTTTTCCTAGCTTTTTGTATTAAAACCCAAATGTTCCTACTAATTTTTTTATAAGAAAGTCTTCACTTAAGTACTTCTATTCACTTTATGTTTAAATTACTCCTCAATTAATAATTCATATAAGTGTCTAACATAAATAAATTTGTTATTATTTCATTGAAATATATATAAAATTTGGAAGGAAAGAACGGTCTCTACACTTGTCCTTGTTTAAATTACAAATTCTACTCTCCCTTTTACATTTTCATAAGAATTTAAATTAAATCTCAAAATCATCTTATAAACCAATTTTGTGTCAAAGAACAACCCCATGATTTAAATATTTCAATTAAGGTATAAGGCTCTACAACATTTTCGTGGGCATAATTAGAGTAACTCAAGTAATTTATTAGGAGCATATGATTATAGTAGTGAGTTGAATTATTACATTTATATTGAGGTCATTGAGGATGAAGATTGTTACATAAAATTGTAAGAGGATTAGTATGTTGAATCTTATTTAAACTCAATTGTGATGGGGTGTAAATCAAGGGACAGTGATGAAATTTCTTTTAAAATTTGAGAATTCTTATGAAAGACTTTAGAAGGTGATTGGATAAAGGATTGGTTCTTGTAAGCCCAAGAGTATTAATTTATTTGGAGATTTAAGTTATGAGGTACAAGTTTGAAACTAGTAAGAGATAAAAATTAATGAGTTGATATAGTGTAAAGTGTGGAAGTTGCTAAGCGATTTTGATCTTGTTGCAGTTTGAATAAAAGGAAAGAATGGTAATTAGTGAAGGCTTGAGATGCGTGATTAACTTTAAAGATGATTGATTTAATAAAGGTCTTAATGGGATATATTATGGTAGATTAAGAGTCTAACAAGGTATAAAAGTGTTAGAATGATTCTTATAAAAAGAAGTAAGGGTTGTATGTGAGGCCAAGAAGAATTGGATAAGTATTTGTTAGGTGAGTTAAAGTTTTGATCAAGGATGACTAAATGTGATTTTTTTTTTTTACTATTGCATAGTGATAAAGTTTTGATTTTTTTTATTAATGAATTGAATGAAAATCATGAAGAATAAAGTACTTCGCTTATGAGTTTGGTGGAAATTTGAAGAATGTTATCAAAGATGAACATCATGGAAAATGGTTTGGTAAAAGAGATAGTTAGAGAAAAATAAAACTTTGTAAATTAAGGTAAATTCAAAATCTAACTGAGAGGATTAGGATTAGGATTGATGGAGTTTAAAATAGAATAAAAAGAGCATTAAATTTTCAAGACTATGTATACAGTGAGTAAGCAATTAGTTTTTAAGAGGCCAATTAGTGGTGATTGTTGTAGATCGAGGTTTCAACCCAAGAGCGGGGGTTAATTTGGTTTTTAAAACTTTTTGCGGAATTAATACAAGTTTATAAAAACGAATAAGCAGCAAACAATAAAAACAAGTAATGTGCTGTAAATAAAGAGTTTAGAGAGAAGAGGATGCAAACTCAGATTATAGTTGTTCGGCAATATCGGATTCGTTCCGACCCTACGTCTACTCTCTTCAAGGAACTCCTTGAAGTAATCCACTAAGTAACTTAGTCATACAACTTTCCCGGTGTTGTACAAACCTTACAATCCCTTCCTCTCCGGAGCTGTCCCCTTCCTCTCGAAAGTAATCCCCTTCCTTTTGGAAGTAATCCCTTTACAAAAATGATGTAAAGTAAATAGTAGAGAAACAGCTAATGGAAGCTTATACAACTGAATAATGTCTCTCTTTCAAAGTAAAGCTTGAAGAATGGCTCAATAAGAATATTTCAAAGCTTAATGTGTTTCAAAAGTATAAAAACTTGATTATGTGAGATCAACTCTTTTTGAACGTATGCAGCTTGTTATTGACTGCTTAAATGAATGGGTTTATATAGCAATAAATTAATATGGCCGTTAGGACTTTAATTTGAAAAAGATTTGCTTTAAAACGTTCAGATTTGGAGTCCAACGGTCATATTTTTGAACTACCAGTCGACTGGGTCGTGATACCAGTCGACTGGGTTCACTTGGAAAAATCACATTTTTCAGACCTTCTGGGTATCCAGTCGACTGGTATTTTTCATCCAGTCAACTGGGGACTTACTGTCCGTTTTACCAGTCGACTGGTATGAATGACCCAATCGACTGGAGACATACTGTCTCATATACCAGTCGACTGGTATATGTACCCAGTCGACTGGGTTGTCTTCCAACCTAGTTTTTCTGTTTTAATTTAAAATGTTTGTTTTAAAAAGATCGATTTAGAAAACCTTTTTCGTTCGAGCCATTGAACAAGCTATTACAGTGTATAAGTGAGACTTACATTGGTTCTAAAACCTTAAACCTATACTAGTTCTTCAGTCTTCACTTGATACTTTGATTCAGTTTGAGTTCTTGAACTTTGATCCTTGGTTGAACACTTTTGTTGCTTACTACACTTAGTTAGTAAAATAACAGTTGTGCTTTGTCATCATTAAAATATGGGTGAGGGTCAACAATCTCCCCCTTTTTGATGATGACAAAACTAATGATGAGAAAACAGATAAAAAAGCTAAGTGTTTGATTTTTATGAAAAATCGGACAGAGTCTCCTCTGTTTTTCGAATAAAACCACCCTGTAAACAGACAAACGCAGTTCATATATATATCAACCAACCACAATTAACTCAACCAATCAAAGAATAAGTTTTGGAGCAGTGCTCCCCCTAAATCTATGCATTGGTTTCTTTTATTTAGATTTTCTCAGTTTTTCTCATTTTTCTCCCCCGTTTTGAGAACAGTAACCAAAGGGGCTAAAAATCAAAAAATAAGCTATATATCCACTATAGTCATCTTGAGAATGATTATACAAACCTGCATACGAAAATTTGGCTTCATTTGGATTTCAGAAGCCTTCCCGAGAAAAACCGGAAGTTTTCATACAAGCATTATTAGTTTCATAGTATTTTCGTGAATAAAAGCAGTTTGAAACTATGCAAACATATCACAAATAATGTAAATAGATATATGAAATATGGCTAATAGAAACATAACATCATATATAAAAAGTCAATACATAAACAGGCTTCATAAAACCATAACTAAAACAAAATAATACAAAATATGTCCGTGCTATGTGATAAGAGCTGGAAAACCCTAAGTACATAATAAGGAAATCAAAAACTCAAGGAGCGGGAGAGTCCGAGCCAACACGAAGAAGTTCCCTAATCTCAGCTAGGGAACCCTCGGGTGTGCTCTCGATGTAACTCGAAGTTGTCCCGTAGGTGGTCGATGGAGGAGCTCAATCTCTGGTACTCCGACTGCATGGACTGGAAACCGGACTCCATTGTCATCTGAAGGCTCGAGATAGCCTGAAGTATATCTCTGTATCCAGTCAGGCCAGTACTAGAGTCACTAATCGGAGGTGCTCGGGTGTCAGTGTCTATATCAGCATAGGCAGCAGCTTCCTCCTCCTCATCATCATCACTCTCATCTCCTCGTATCCGTAAGCGCTTCCCGGCTTTTGGATAGAGAAAGCCGTCTCGAACCGTACATCTCATCTTCTTCAATGATGAGACATTGTTGATGTCCGTCGATCCAATATCCTGAGCCTCGGAGGCTGACAGAGGCACCCGGAAGTGCTGGAGTATGAGTGTAATGAGCATCCCGTAAGGAAGACACCCAGAGTCGCTCGCTTCACCATTTATCATGTTGGCGAGCAGCAGAGGATAAATATTGAAGTGGTGCCCAGATTTAAGGCACCAAATCAATACCGTATCTATCTTAGATAGATACCATCGACTCCCGAGTCTAGGGTGGATGGTCTAACTGACAATCAGCTTAAACATCTTTGAGTCGAGGGGCATGTCACTACACGTGTGAAATGTAGTGGGTCTGTACACATAGTTAGGGTCTCCCCTGACTATCTGACAGGCTGCCTCGACGTTAAAGCTGTCTGGCCATCCATCCAGACTCCACTGAATCCCTCTTAATGGGATTCTCAGTATGCTCATTAAGAGGTCAGTGTTGACCTCAAACTCCGCATCGCTGACTTTGGTTCTGAATCTCAGAGCCAGAGGACTGGGCTTCACCAAGTTCGCGTAGAACTAGTGAATCAGTCGCGGGTAATATTTTTCATGTATTCTGACCAGTGGGGTCATATTTATTGCCTCAAATGCTGGTAAAATATCAAAATTTCCATGACGAATAGAGTCGAAATCAACAAGTCTACCCGTCATGATCTTTTTATTACAGATTACAGAGTTATACCTCATATGAGCAGCCGGACTGGAAAACAGAGTTTCCTCCAACTCTGTTCTGGGCATTCTGTTAGATGAGCCTGCTGCTCCCTTTCCTCCCGGCTCCGATGCAGAAGATTTTGAAGACCTTGGCTTTTTAGGTGCATTAGGTCCACTTGTTGTGAGTTTTACACAGATCTTATCACTCATTTTGAAGAAAAATGAGTTTTTGGGGAAAAAGGATTTTGGTGAAAATAAGAGATTTTAACCGTAGAAAGTCAAAAATCTCTTTGTTGATGAGTAGATCGGTGTATTTAGATGAAGTTTGGATGGTTTTTGGATCAAAATGGTGAATTTTTCTAGAGAGAGAAAACAGGGGTGCTCGAAAATGGCGTAAAAAATCAGAAAAATGAACAGTCCTTTATATAGAATCGCGATACCAGTCGACTTGGTCGAGTTACCAGTTAACTGGGTAGCTTTGGAAAGATGAACAGTTTCCATACCAGTCGACTGGGTGAACTGACAGTAAGAATACAGTCGACTAGATTGAATTGATCAGTCGACTGGATGACAACTGATTTTCAAAAAGTTGGCTCCAAACAGGGTCTACAGATGCCAAACTTCTGGATAGATTTACCAGTCGTCTGGAAGAAGAGACAGAGACTTACCAATCGACTGGATGAAAGAGTAGTGACTTACCAGCCGTCTGGTATAGATCCACCAATCGACTGGACCCTTATGAAAATTTCCAGTCTTTAAATATACCACAAAATTTGTTTATCTATGACATCTTGTGTGAGGGTGATATTTAAACAAAAATTAATACTCTTTCACTAGATGTCAAACATGCAAATGATGAATTATGAAGCAATCAGATATTCAGTTTATCATAATCCAACAATCCCATTAACATTCTTATCTTACAGAAACTAGCTTCACCTAGAAGTTTTGTAAGAATGTCAACTATTTGATCTTCTGAAGGAATGCATTCTAGTCTTATGTCACCTTTTTTAGCATGGTCTCTTAAGAAATGATGTCTTATTTCTATGTGCTTTATTCTAGAGTGCTGAATATGGTTCTTGGTTAGGTTGATAGCACTAGTATTATCACAAAATATTGGAATGTTTTTGAAGTGCATGTCATAGTCTTCTAGTTGTTGTTTCATCCATAATACTTGAGCACAACAACTTCCGGCTACAATGTATTCTGCCTGGGCGGTTGATAGTGCAACAGGATTTTGTTTCTTGGAAAACCAAGAGGCTAACATAGCTCATAAGAATTGGCATGTACCACTTGTGCTTTTTCTATCTAACCTACATCCAGCAAAATCAGCATCTGAATAACCTACAAGCTCAAAAGATGAATCTCTAGAGTACCATAATTCTATGGTTTGGGTTCCTTGTAGATATCTAAGGATTCTTTTCACTGCAACTACATGTGATTCCTTAGGATTAGCCTGAAATCTAGCACACATGTATACACTGAACATTATATCAGGTCTACTTGCAGTCAAATAAAGTAAAGCACCTATCATGCTTCTATAATATTTAGAATCTACAGTTTTACCTCCTTCATCAAGATCAAGTTTAGTAGTTGTGCTCATAGGCGTTCCAAGTGGCTTTGAGCTTTCCATCCTGAACCTCTTTAGTAGGTCCTTAATGTACTTCTGTTGATTGATGAAGATGCCTCCTTTTAGTTGCTTGATTTGAAGTTCAAGGAAGTAGGTAAGTTCTCCCATCATGCTCATTTCAAATTCACCTTGCATGCACTTTGCAAACTCTTGACACATAGATTCATTAGTAGCACCAAATATAATATCATCAACATATATTTGAACTATCAAAGTGTCATTTTTGTGAGTTTTTGTGAAGAGAGTTGTGTCTATTCTACCTCTTACAAAATCATTGTCAATCAAAAATTTACTTAGTCTTTCATACCATGCTCTTGGAGCTTGCTTCAACCCATATAGAGCTTTAGAAAGCTTGTAGACATGATTTGGAAGACTAGGATTTTCAAATCCAAGAGGTTGCTCAACATAAACCTCTTCTTCTATAAAGCCATTTAAAAAGGCACTTTTCACATCCATTTGAAATAGCTTCAATTTATTAAAGCATGCAAAGGCTAATAACATTCGAATATCTTCTAATCTAGCTACAAGAGCATAGGTTTCATCAAAGTCTATTCCTTCTTATTGATTATATCCCTTAGCAACTAGTCTAGCCTTATTTCTAGTTACTATACCATTTTCATCCATTTTATTTCTATACACCCATTTAGTTCCAATTATTGAATGATCTTTAGGTCTTGGAACTAGTTTCCAAACATTGTTTCTCTCAAATTGATTTATCTCTTCCTGCATTGCAATTATCCAATCATTATCTTTTTCAGCTTCTATAAATGTCTTAGGTTATACTTGAGACAAATAAGCTACAAAATTGCAAATATTTCTAATGGAAGAGCGAGTTCTTACCCCTTGTGAAGGATCACCAATCACTTGATCAATTGGATGATAATTTACATACCTCCAATCCTTGGGTAGACTTTCCTCTTGTTGACTTGAGGATGGTTGGTCCAAATTGGGAGTTTTCATCTCTTCATTAGCTTGAGGTGAACTCCCTTTTGGGTCAACAATGGGAGTAGGAGTTTCCATTCTTGGAATAAAATCTGCATCATCTTTAAAGGAAACTTCTCTACTACTCATTGGGCTAGATTCATCAATAGTTACATGCACAGATTCTTCTACCACTAGAGTTCTCTTATTGAAGACTCTATAAGCCTTACTAGTAGTTGAATATCCTAAAAATATTCCTTCATCGGTCTTGGAATCAAATTTACCCAAGTTAGTTTTATTGTTATTTAAGATGAAGCATTTACTACCAAAAGCACGAAAATAGGAAATATTAGGCTTTCTCCCTTTCCATAGTTCATATAGAGTTTTATCAAGCAGAGGCCTTATCAAAATTCTATTTAATATATAGCAAGAAGTATTCACGGCTTCAGCCGAAAAGTATTTTGGTAAACTATTTTCACAAAGTATAGTTCTTGAAAATTCTTCTAGAACTCTATTTTTCCTCTCAACAACTCCATTTTGTTGAGGAGTTCTAGGAGCTGAAAAGTTGTGATTAATTTCATTTTCATCACAAAATTTTGAAAAGCTTTGATTTTCAAATTCTTTGCCATGATCACTTCTTATGCTTGAAATACAAATTTCTTTTTCATTTTGTACCTTTTTGCAAAACTTTTCAAATCCTTTGAAAGCTTCATCCTTGTAAGCAATAAAAATAACAAAGGTATATCTTGAATAGTCATCAACAATAACAAGAGTATATTGATGGCCACCTAGACTAATGGTACTAATTGGACCAAATAAGTCCATATTCAAAAGTTCCAAAGGTCTAGTAGTTGAAACTACATTTTTTGCTTTAAAAGAAATTCTAGTTTGTTTTCCCATTTGACAAGCATTGCATACTTTGTCTTTTTCAAAATTGATTTTAGGAAGTCCAATAACTAAATCTTTTCTTGAAATGATTTTTAGCAAGTTCATGTTTACATGACCAAGCCTTATATGCCATAGCCATGGATTTTCACTAAAAGCAGGAAAACATTTTTCATTTTCAGAATGCAAGGATTTCAAATCAACTATGTAGACATTTTCATGTCTATGGCCAATGAATTTGATCTTGTTGCTATTGATGTCTATAACTAGACAATGAGAGGTCTCAAATGTGACTTTGTATCCTTTGTCACATAACTGACTAATGCTAAGTAAATTTGGCTTAAGGCCTTGTACTAGCAATACATTATCTAAGGTTGAGAAATCATTACCGACTTTTCCATGCCCGATGATCTTTATTTTAGTATTGTCTCCAATGGTCACAAGTCCACCATCTCTTAGAGTTAGGTCCTTGAATACGCTTTTATCACCGGTCATGTGCTTCGAGCATCCGCTATCAAGGTACCAACAGTTACCTTTCTCCTTGGTGTGGAGGCAAATCTACATCACACAAGGATATACGATAGCACTTTTAGGCACCCAAAATTTCTTGGGTCCTTCGGGGTTAGTCCTAGAAAACACGGTTCCTTTTGGAACCCAAACTTTCTTAACAGTATATGGTGATCTATGGACATATTGACGATGCACAATCCTAGGATGACAGTAGTTAAAATTTCTAGGATATTTTACATGTGCATTCCTATAATCCTTAGGATAATAGTTCCTAGGATACAAGTTTCTATGGTAAGGAGTATGAAAATGCATGTCATTTCCAGAAAATGAATGATGATACATTCTAGGATACATGCTAGCTTATGTATGCAAATTATTTCTAGGATAACCATGATGGTAATTCCTAGGATGAGCATGTGCAGAATTCATATGTTGATTATGTACATGTTGGTTATTTCTAGGATGTGTATAACCATTTCTAGAGTGTGCATACATATAAGCATGTGAATTTCTAGGTTGCTTCATTTTTGGATGAACATTTGAATTCCTAGCATTTAATGAGGGAGTGCTTTTAATCTTGCTAGGGTTTCTTGAAGTAGAGGCTTCACTTACACATGAGGCTTTCATGAATAAGCTCTCTTTTGATTTTTGCTTTCCCAAAGGAGAGTATCCTACACCAGATTTTCCTCCACTTAATCTTTGAGAAGAAAGCACTTCATCAAGTTTTTCTTTACCAAGCATAAGTCTTGATATAGTGCTATTTAATTCAGAAATTTTATTTTTCAAATTCTCATTTTCATCTTTGAGAAAATCTTAAGAAGAATCATATAGTAAAGATGATAATTTTTCTTTTTCTTCTCTAAGACTTATCGTCTCTTTAGAGAGAGATGATACCTCTTTCTTGAGAACAGAATTTCTAGAATCAAATTTCTTCAATTCCTCATGCATTTCATTTATTACTTTTAGCAATTCTTCACTACTACTCACAATATTATTTTTAGAAAAAGGAGAACATGTTACCTCACTTTCATCGTCGATTTCCATCAAACAAAGGTTGGTGATTTCCTCGTATCTGATTTCTTTGTCTGATGACTCATCTTCTTTGTCATCGCTCCAGGTAGTTGCTACCATGGCTTTCTTTTTAAAGCCTTTGTATGGTTTGTTTGAAACTGGACAATCAGCTCTAATGTGACCGAGCTTCTTGCAGCCGTAGCACATAAGCAGTTCCTTTTTCGGAGTGGAATCTTTTGTGTAAGGTTTCTTGCTTTTCTTCAAGAACCTGTGAAATCATTTGGTGATCAATACCATTTCACTATCTTCCTCGCTGCTCTCAGCTTTTTTTTCTGATTCCATATTTTTGCTGCTTGTAGAAGCTTTGAGAGCAATATAATTTTTCTTCTTCTCATCATTATTGACGATGGGAGTCATTTCTTCTATCTCATACGTCAATAATGACCCAAGTAGTGTCTTAACATCCAGTTTGTCAAGATTTTTGGCCTCCTGTATGGCTGTCCTCTTCGGTTTCCATTCTGGTGGCAGAGATCTCAAGATTTTTCTGGTTAGTTCAACCTCCTCAATATTCTTACCAAGCAGTTTTAAATCATTTATAATAGTGGTGAACCGTGAGTGCATTTCAGAAATAATTTCGTCAGGAGACATTTTAAATGATTCATACTCAGAAATTAGCATGTAAATTTTTGACTTTTTTACTTCACTAGTTCCTTCATATGTGAATTGTAATTTGTCCCATATCTCTTTAGCAGAAACACATGCAGATATTTTATTATATTTAGAAATATCTAATGCACAATGTAACATACTTGTTGCTCTGCTATTGAGAGACATCGTTTTACAATCCTCGTCAGTGTACTCAGTTTTGAGTTTAGGCATTGTATGAAGAGTCTCTCCTATAACTGTTTCTTTTGAATGAATTCTATGTCCTTCTTCTATGATTCTCCATAGATTGTAATCTTGTCCTTCGACAAAGATTTTCATTCTATTTTTCCAATAGCTATAATTGGAGCCATTGAACAAAGGTGGTCTAGTGTAAGAGTGTCCCTCAGAGTGGCTATTTGCTGCCATTGGATCAACTCAAGGATTTTAAGCTTAAATAAGAGAACTAAGCTCTGATACCAATTGTAGATCGAGGTTTCAACCCAAGAGGGGGGTGAATTGGGTTTTTAAAACTTTTTGCGGAATTAATACAAGTTTATAAAAACGAATAAGCAGCAAACAATTAAAACAAGTAATGTGTTGTAACTAAAGAGTTTAGAGAGAAGAGGATGCAAACTCAAATTATAGTGGTTCGACAATATCGGATTCGTTCCGACCCTACGTCCACTCTCTTCAAGGAACTCCTTGAAGTAATCCACTAAGTAACTTAGTCGTACAACTTTCCCGGTGTTGTACAAACCTTACAATACCTTCCTCTTCGAAGCTATCCCCTTCCTCTCGGAAGTAATCCCCTTCCTTTCGGAAGTAATCCCTTTACAAAGATGATGTAAAGTAAATAGTAGAGAAACAGCTAATGGAAGCTTATACAACTGAATAATGTCTCTCTTTCAAAGTAAAGCTTGAAGAATGGCTCAATAAGAATATTTCAAAGCTTTTTGTGTTTCAAGAGTATAAAAACTTGATTATGTGAGATCAACTCTTTTTGAATGTATGCAGCTTGTTATTGAATGCTTAAATGAATGGGTTTATATAACAATCAATTAATATGGCCGTTAGGACTTTAATTTGAAAAAGATTTGCTTTAAAACATTCAGATTTGGAGTCCAATGGTCATATTTTTGAACTGCCAGTCGACTAGGTCGTGATACCAGTCGACTGGGTTCACTTGAAAAAATCATGTTTTTCAGACCTTCTAGGTATCCAGTCGACTAGTATTTTTCATCCAGTCGACTGGGGACTTACTGTCCGTTTTACTAGTCGACTGGTATGAATGACCCAGTCGACTGGGTTATCTTCAAACCCAGTTTTTCTGTTTTAATTTAAAATGTTTGTTTTAAAACGATCGGTTTAGAAAACCTTTTTTGTTCGAACCATTGAACAAGCTATTACAGTGTATAAGTGAGACTTACATTGGTTCTAAAACCTTAAACCTATACTAGTTCTTCAGTCTTCACTTGATACTTTGATTCGGTTTGAGTTCTTGAACTTTGATCCTTGGTTGAACACTGATCCTTGGTTGAACGCTTTTGTTGCTTACTACACTTAGTTAGTAAAATAACAGTTGTGTTTTGTCATCATTAAAATACGGGTGAGGGTCAATAATTGTGATATAGATAAGTAATTGAAAGAACTTGTGAAGTTTTTACTAGCTGTATACGTTAGGAAAAGAGTATTAGAGTGCGAGCAAAAGCTAAGGGCTAAGATACTTTTGGAAGACTGTAAAGACTATAGACCATATATGTTGAATAATTGATGAGGATATTATCAATGATGATTAAGCTAGTAGAGGTTGTTAGATTTTTAATAAACCTTATGGGAAATGGTAGTGCTTGATAAAATTGAGATGTGGAAAGTGTTGTTTGGTTGATTTTCCAGAAAATTTAAAATTTTCAAATGAGCAAAGTTATGTAAATTAATTATGAATGAAACGTGAATCACTAGTAATGATAAAAATTATGATGAGTAGAAGAAGGAATGATAAACAATAACTTGAAAAGGGTAAGATAAAGATTCTAATACTTATAAAGAAGTAGAGGAAGATAAAGATTGGTGATAATATGATTTTATAAATGAAATGATGTAAAGGTGAGTTAAAGAGTAAAGAGGTTTTGTAAAAATCTTTTTTGCTTAATAGATCAAAATTAAGGTAATTTAGTCTTGGTAATGATAGTAAAAATTTCTATGAATAAAATGGGTGGTGTTGTTTTTGGGATTAGGAGGGCGAATGGGAGGAGTGTAGGGTAGTGAGTTGTAAGAAGGGAAAACATATAACTGATGATTAAATATATGTTCTTAAAATCTCTAGGAGTAATGTAATGACAATAATGTTATTAATTACAGTGATTAAAAAGAGGACAAAACTGAGATGACTTAAAGATTTAAGTGGGATGGGTAAAAATTTTAACAGTGATAAGTTGATATATATATATATATGTGTGTGTGTGTGTGTGTGTGTGTGTGTGTGTGTGTGTGTGTGTGTCTGTGGTGCTAAGGACCAAGAAAACTATAACATAAGAAGTTTAAATTGGCAAGCCTTTAAATTAAGCACGGTGATACTCGAGATGTTAAGGAAAACACCTTGATTGTTTATAAGCAAAGAGTGAACTGCCAATTCTTATAAGACTTAAATGAGAAAGGCGAGTAATGATATGATTGAGTGTGGAATATGAAATTTTAGAGAAGTGAGTGGTAGTTTTAATAAAGAGAACCCGTTAAAAGTAAAGTGATTCAAAGAAGGAGGGATAGTAAAAGAGAGAAAAATAGTATAACAGTATGGGGTTTTTTCTCTAGTGTATTTTTCAAAGTGTTTGATCATGGAGAATCAAGCTACTAAAGGTTTGCAATTCCTATCATGGTGTCTGATTTTGGTGAAGCACATAGACTTGTCAGATTTCAGTGGTTTGTAGTGTAATTGTGGTTTTTCATTAAAAAGTTAAATTTGTATTATTACCAAATTGTTATGGGTCTCAAGTTTGGACATAAACTTGGGATATAAACTTTGAAATTAGTATTTATATACTGGAGTTATTTTTTCCCCATGGTTTTCTCCCTATACATTATAGGGCTTTTCAATTAAATTCATGTGTTTTTGATTTGTTGCTTTATTTGGTGCTTGTTATTTTTATTTTCGCATTGGACATGGTGGTTATTATATTTATTATGTGATCTTTAGTTGGAATTGTGGTACTTGATTATTTGTTAACGGTGGGTATTTTTTCTAACAAGTGGTATCTAAGCTTTAGTTGCTTGTGTTGGTCAACAAAGATGAAAAATCTAGTACTATGATTTTATTGATAGCTTCTAATTATTCAGTATGAAAATCAAAGATAGAAGATTACCTCTATTGCAAAGATCGGTATGATGCCATTGAGGGTGATGAAGCCAAGCTGGAGGACAAGATCGATAAAGAATGGGAAAGAATGAATAGGAAAATAGTTGGTGCCATCAGACAGTGGGTGAATCTCAGTGTATTCTATCATGTGGCCAAAGAGACAAATGCTAAATCTGTTTGGGATAAAATAGAGACACTTTATGAAAAAAAACAACTCATAACAAAGCTTTTGTGATGAGCAAGCTTGTGAATTTGAAGTATAAGGATAAACTCTCCATTACCGAACACTTGAATGATTTTCAGGATCTTGTGAACCAATTGTATACAATGATTAGATGATGAGTTACAAGCACTTTTTCTTTTGGGTACTTTGCCTGATAGTTTAGAGACTTTAGTAGTTTCACTTAGTAACTTCGCTCCAAATAGTATGCTCAATTTGTCTATAGTGAAAGCTAATATATTCAATGAGGAGACTCATAGAAAAGATTTGGGCACAGATAATGGTCAATCTGTTGTCACAGAAAACATGGGAAGAAGTAAAAGTAGAGATCCTAAAGATCATGATAAATCCAGAGATAGGTCAAATTCCAGAGATAAGGTGAAATATTATCACTGTAACAAACTGGATCATATGAAGAGAAGTTGTTGGGTTTGGAAACAGGAACAATAAGATGGGAAGAATTAAAGGAAGACCAATGACAAGAACACTACAACAGTTGTTTTAAATAACGAAAAAAGTTGTGTTACTTGTGAGTTTGAAGAGTGCAATCATGTTGCAAATTCTAGTATTGACTTGGTGGTTGACTCAGCAACTTCTTACCATTGTGTTCTACATCAAGATTTCTTTACAACGTATAGAGCAAGAGACTTTGGTACAATAAAGATGGGTAACTCGAGTTATTCTCCAATTATGAGGATTGGTTATGTACATATACAGATAGTTGTTGGGTGCACTGTGACTTTGAAGAATGTGCGATGTTCCTGAATTGGGTCTCAATCTAATTTCTACTTGTATCCTAGATCAAGAAGGGTATAAGCACTACTTCTATAATGGAAGGTGGAAACTGACCTAGGGATCATTAGTCGCCATAGGAAAGATGTGGTGCACCTTATACAAGACACATGTGAAAGTGTATGGTAATGAGCTTAAAGCAGCTAAAGATGATGCTTCTCCAAATTTGTGGCATAAGAGGCTGGCGCATATGAGTGAGAAAGGGTTACAGATTTTGGCTATAAGGTCCCTAATTCCTTCCTCCAAAGGTATATCTTTGAACCCATGTGATTATTGTTTATTTGGTAAGTATCATAGAGTTTCTTTTAGTAAATCATCTAAAAGAAAACAAAAGAAATTAGAATTGGTATATTCGGATATATATGGTCCCATTGAAGTAGACTCTTGGGTGGAAATAAATATTTTAGTACTTTTTTTGACGATGCTTCATGAAATGTGTGGGTTTATTTGTCGAAGAACAAAAGATAAGTATTTCAATATTTTTAGAAGTTTCATGCTATGGTGGAGAGAGAGAGACAAGGAATCAATAGTGTCTCCGTATTGACAAAGGTGGAGAGTATACCTCCAATGACTTTGCAGATTATTATTCACAATTTAGCGACAGGCATGAGATGATAGTTCCTAGTACCCTATAATATAATGGTGTGGTTGAGAGAATAAATAGTACCATTGCAGTAAGAGTTAGATGCATGCTCATAATAGCTAAGCTACCTAAGCTATTTTGGGGTGAAGCAGTTTGTACAACTTGCTACCTAATTAACAGATCTCCATCCACTCCTTTAGGTTTGGACATTCTAGAAAGAGTTTGGACAGGAAATGATGGTTCTGATTCTCACTTGAAGGCATTTGTTTGCAAAGCTTTTGCACACCTGCTCAAGGAGAAGAGGTTAAAACTTGATGACAAAGCAGTTGCTTGTGTGTTTATTGGTTATGCGGATGCTGAGTTTGGTTACAAGTTATGGGATCCAGAAACGAAAGAGATTATCAAAAGCAGAGATGTTTTCTTCAATGAAAATGAAACTTTGGTTGACATTGAGAATAGTGAGAAAACACAACATGGTACAGGCAGGGTTGAAGACTATGTACCAGATCCTACTCTTTCAGAAAGTACCACAAATGAAGTAGAGATACATGAAGAAGAACATATAGGTAGTGAGGAGCCAATGATAGTTGATGATGATGTTATGCATGATACAGAGTATGTTGAGTAAGGGAGTAGCCCTTCGCACTGGAGATTATAGGGCCTCAGTTGAGAAGGTATACTAGAGAGCATCAATAGTCAATTAGGTACCCTAGTTCTGAGTATATCTTTCTTACTGATGAGGGGGAGCCAAAGAGCTTCCAAGAAGTGCAGTCATATCCATAAAAAGATTGTTGGATTAAAGCAATGAGGGAAGAAATAGGTTCTTTAGAAAAGAATAATACTTATGAATTGGTTGATCTTCCTAAAGGTAGAAAAGAACTAAGGGACAAGTGGGTGTCCAACCTAAATAAAGAAGGTGAAAATATATGAAGTACAAGGCTCGGCTAGTGGTGAAAGGTTTTGATCAGAAGAAAGGAATAAACTTTGATAAAATTTTCTCTCTAGTGGTAAAACTGAGTTCTATTCGAGTTATACTTGGTTTGGTTGCTAATTTGAATCTTAAGCTTGAGCAGTTAGATGTGAAGAAAATATTTCTTCATAGTGATTTGCATGAAGAGATTTATATGGTTCAACCAGAAGGTTTTGAAGTGAAAGGGAAAGAGAACATGGTTTGCAGGCTGAAAAAGAGTTTATATGGATTAAAACAGTATCTAAGACAGTGGTATAAGAAGTTTGATTCATTACTATGCATCGCAGTTACTAAAGGATGGTTGCAGATCTTTGAGTATATGTCAGGAAATTCCCTGATCGTAACTTTATTATCCTTCTACTGTATGTTGATGATATGTTGATTGTAGAACAAGATGCTAAGATGATTGGCAAGTTGAAAGATGAATTTTTTAAGTCCTTTGATATGAAGGACTTGGACCAATGAGATAGATTTTGGGAATGCAGATTTTTCATGATATAAAAGCGAGAAAGTTATGGTTATCACTAGAAAAGTATGTTGAGGGAATACTTGAAAGTTGTGGCTACAACTTTAAGTTGAGTAAGAAATCATTTCCATCAACAGATGAAAAAAAGAAAGAGATGTCAATAGTTCCTTACTTCTCTATAGTTGGTAGCTTGATGAAAAAAAGGAACAGTGTCCCTTTTAATTCAAGCCTATACCGACTGTCACAGTTTTTCAATTAGACCAGCCCCTTCCCGGTTCTTTTCTTTTTATTTAATGCATATGCATATGAACAACGATATAATATAAAAAACAATAATTCAAATATTTTTATTCTCATTTAGACTAGCTGCCTTCCTTGTTCTTTTATTCTCATTTAGATGTATATGAAAACTGATATGAATATCCATATAAATAATAAAATAAAAACAAGCACGTATTCAGACTAGCTATCCTGATTTTTTACAAATTATATAAAAAAATTCCACTAAATTCCTTTCGTCCCAAATCACATCAAATCATCAATCAAAGCTTGTCAAAGCTCGTCTCCTCATAATTCATATCAAAACATCAACCAAAACTCGTCAAGAATTTATTTATTACCATCATTATTAAATCAACTTATCATACTAGTAATATTTCTTTTCACATAATAATTTTCTACGTGTCCAATATTTATACCATACCTATCAACCAAATATTTATCTATTACCAAAACATAAGCTAATAATTTATTTTAATATTACCACTAGATATTTCAAAAATTTTATTTAGATTACTTAAAGTAAATCCAACTCACCATATAGCACTAGAAGCTACCCACGGATCACTTTCCTTGCCTTTCCCGTTCCTCTCAGAAATTTTTTTTCTTTGTAACTACGCTCCCACGCGTCTAGTTTTTTTTAAGAATTATTTTATTCAATAATAATTCTTTCGTGTAAATATATTATTTTAATTTCATGTCATATTTATTAAATTATTTCTTTATCCTTACTTTACAAATACAGGTATTACAATTCTACCCACCTTACAAAAATTTCGTCCCCGAAATTTCCTTACTTTACTCCAGAAACAAATGTGAATAATATTTCTATATATTCGTATCATACTTTCACGTAATCTCTTCAACATCCTTATTCCACCATAGAACTTAAACTAATGAAATTTCTTTATTATACAAGACTTGTTCTTTTTGTCTAAAATCCTCACTGGTACTTGTATATAAGCCCAATTTTTCTGAATCTCTATAGCTTAGCTCGAAATATTATAATATTCATCATGTAAACACTTTCTTAAAAGTGAAATATGAAATATATTATATAAATGTTTTAATTCTGGAGGCAACTCCAAGCTACTCACAACTAGTCTAACTTTCTCAACAACCTCATAGGGCCCCACAAATCTCGGGCTCAACTTTCCCTTCTTTTTAAACCTCAACACATCCTTTCAGGGAGATATCTTCAAAAATACCCAATCACCAACTGGGAACTCGAGAGGTCGCCTTCTTTTATCAGCATATCCCTTCTATCTGTTTTGGGCTGCTCTAAGGTTCTTCCTAACTAGTTTGATCCCCTCAATTATTAACTCAAATAATTGATGGACCAGATATATTTCTCTCTCCCATTTCTTCCCAACATATAGGAGTTCTACACCTCCGACCATACAATTTCTCAATTGGTGCCATCCCAATACCAATTTGATACTATGATCCATGGTACTCCGTACAACCTCACAATATAAGTTATATCCTTCTTCAATCCTGACCACCAGAAATTCGATCTCACTCCTATACATCTTATTATTACTTGGTTGCATCGAATCTACATCATCACATACCTCTCTCAATATGTTCTTTCTCAACTCCACATCATTGGGAACACAAATCCTATGTTCCAATACCAAAATACCCTCACTTCAAATTTTGAACTCATATTGCTTTCTAGTAATCACTCAATACTTAATCTTTTCTATCTCTTCATCTCTACCTTGCATCTCTAAAACATTTTAATATGGATGATTGTCCAACCATATTCGTTAACCATGATCTTCTATCATTGATATTCAACTTCATTCTTATCTCTTTTAATTCTATCATCAATTTCACATCAAGACTCCCCATAGCAATTCAACTTCTTCTAGACTTTCTACTCAGTGCATCAGCTATCACCTTCTTATTTTCTAGATGATAGTGAATTGTACAATTGTCATTACTAATCAACTCCATCTACCATCTTTTCCTCAAATTCAATTCTCTCTGGGTAGGTAAGTATGTCAAACTCTTATAACCCATGAAAATCTCACAAGTGGCTCCATAATGATAATGTCTCTAATCTTTTAAGTAAACACTATAACAATAAACTCTATGTCGTGAGTATGGTAATTTCTATCATGAATCTTCAATTGCCTAGAAGTATAGGCCACAACTTTCCTATGTTACACGTATTCCAATAATTGATGTGACATATCACTATAAACCACAAATCCTTCATCACCAGAAGGAAACACCAATACTGGAGCCGTAGTTAATTTCTCCTTTAGTAATGGGTAAATTTTTCTCACACTTCCCTCACCATACAAGTCTCACATCCTTTTTGGTCAGTCAATTCAACAGTATTACAATAATAGAAAAATTTTGAAATAATCTTCTATAATAACCAGCTAACCCCAAGAAGATTCTAATTTCAGTCACATTAGTTGGTCTCTCCCAACTTAACATTGCCTCTACCTTTTGTGGATCAACTGTTATGCCATTTCCTGATATTACATGTTCCAAGAAAGTTATTTCATTCAGCTAACACTCACACTTAGAGAACTTTGCATATAATTTCTCTCTCCTTAGAATCTCCAACACACTATCTAATATTTCACATGTTGTTCTTCCTTCTTAGAATACACTAAGATGTCATTAATGAATACAACCACCAGATTATTAAGAAATGGTTCAGACATTTTATTTATCAAGTCTATGAATATTTCTAGAATATTAGTCAATCCAAATTACATCACAAAAGGCTTATGACCATACTGTGTCTTAAAAGCAGTCTTAGGCACGTCTCCCTTCTCTATCCTCAATTGGTGATAACCTGATCTTAGACTTATCTTAGAAAATACTCTCACTCCTTATAACTGCTCAAACAATTCATTTATCCTAGGAAAAAGATATTTGTTCTTTTTCAACTATTTGTAGTCTATACACACTCTTATCATTCTATCTTCCTTCTTCACAAACACTACAGGGGCTCCCCAAACACATTAGGTCCGATAAATTTTTTATCTAAAAATTCTTGAACTTTCAACTTTCTTAACTCATTGGGTGTTACTCTATAGAGTGCTATAGTTATATGTGATGATCCTGATATCACATCAATAAAGAAATAAATCCCCTTACTGGGAGGCAACCTAGACAGCTCATCACGAAACACATTAGAATATTCTTCCACCACTAAGATTTATTCTAACTTCCGATTTCCTTTTTAGAATCCATTGTGTATACCAAATACTCCTCCCATCCTTTCTTAAACCATCCACTTGTCGTCAGAGTAAAAATAAGATAGTTCGAGAGTATTTTATGTTCTCTCTGAAAGTTACACTCTTCATGTCCATATCTGGAACACTACCTTCTTTCTGGAACAATCAACCCAGACATAAAACATCGATAACCAATTATTTCCAAAATTATATTATATTCAAAGATAATAACTCAGCTTCAGATTCTCTATTACTGATACAAATCGCATCACACTTGTAAACAGTTATGATTATCACTCTATCTCTAGTGGTAACTTCAACAGAATATTTTGCATCAAAAGACTAATACATACTTCAATAGACTTCATATGAATACTGGATGCAAAAGAATGGGTTGCACCAACATCAACCAATATTGATATGTCCACCTTCTCTATACATAAAGCACTTCAAGTTTTGACAATTCTGGGATAAATATCTTATTTGAATATATCTACAACAAACTTTTGTCTCTCAATCCTACATCAGATTACCACTTTCCCTTTGTGGCATACTTACTTCCTCTGCCATGACTCCCAGTTCCCATAACATGTCTCCCAAATCTAAGGGTCCTACCAATAGCATTATGAGCTACAGAAGTAACAAATCCTACTTGCCTCTGACTCTGTACTTCAGTTCCCTGTAACAAGGAACACCTCATTTGGGGTGGTCTCCCACCCTGCACACTCATACCGGTGCCATCTCTGGGTTCCTCAAATCTAGACCTTTTCCGTCAATTCCTTCTACCTCTAATTTCCATCACATCCTTCTCAATCTGAAGGGTTATATCCACTAATCTAACATAAATCACATGCCTCATGTGGGATAGTTTTGATCAAATCTTAAAACATAGTTAATCATTGAACCTTTTACACTTCTTTTCCTCTAGGTCTACAATTTTCGGTACAACCATTTGATAAGACCACAAATCTGCTATCATACTAAGCCACAGTCAACACATTTTCCCCAAATAAATAAGATCTCTATCTTGTTGGGCTCTAGAGGTATAAGAAAAGTATTTATCAAGAAAAACCTCCTTAAACCTATTCTAGGTGAAGGGTCTATCAATATCTGTACTTATCCTGTGAAGAATATTCTCCCACCATTCTAGGGCCTCTCTCTCTAACTTGAATGTAGCAAAGACGACCCTCTGCATATCAATCATTGGTAAAATATCAAATAAATCTCTCTACATATTTTCTCCCAAAACTCATACTTAAAAGGATTTATAGATCCTTTAACAACAAGGCATTCAACTTAATATATCTCCCTGCATCTCATTTATAAACTCACTCTTCCCTCTTTTTAACATTTATCATTACTGTATTTACAACAACTTCAAGAACTACCTTAGCCTATTCATCAAGTCTATTCTATAAGCTATCAACTCTATCATCCATTACATTCATTTTCTCAAGAGCATGTGTAAGAGCTTATCTCAACCCATCTCATTCAACTTCAGATTCTCTCACACCTTTACTAATATCAATTATATTACTAATATCAATCATACTATCAACATGTTCCCTTTTAGGAACCATAGATTCAGACTCAACCTCGACCTGTCAAAAATATTGGGGGCCTACCACGCCCTCTCAAATCAACAACTCTAACTCTAGCTCTAGTGCGTCCACGTGTCATCCTCAAACTGTTCATTAAAATATAATTTATTTTAATCTTCCACTTTTTTACTTTTATACAGTCTATAGAATCATAAAACCTAATGCTCTGATACCAAAATGGTAACGATCCATCCTGGGTTGGCCACTCCCGAGACAATGTCATCACATTTTGAAAATCTCAGCACGACACATATATGCAACAATAAAAATAAATAACACCAATAGAAAATTTTACATTAATCCTTAACCCTCAATAGGGGAGTTACATCAATATGGTCTTTTAAACATTAGATATAACGTAAAATGCATGAATATTTACAAATAAATGTTTTTATTTTCTTTTCTCTTTAGTCTGAGGATGTTGACACGTACGTCACTTACAAAAAATGATTTCTTAGCCTCAACTCACCAAATTATTTGTCATGCCTGCTACCTGAAATCATTGCACAATGAGGGGTGAGCTTCACAAGCTCAGTTAATTAAATTTACTAAAAGTATTCAGTTTGCATAATAGCCATTTTTTATATTTAATCATTTATATTTCACATAACTTGATGATAACTTTCTACTATCACTACACATGTCATAAGATTCATTCTCTATCAATCTCTTCTTCTCATTCGTTGGTTCACCTTAAGACCATCGATTATCTCATACTTACCTCGTAATGAGGTTCACATCATAAAGTCCACCATTTAGATGGTTCTTATCATTCTCTGTTTCTTTCTCACCATAACTATCTCTCTCTGTGAGACCAATTCATCTATAACAATTTCAGAACAACACCCCACACATCAACATTTCAATGATGCAAGCAATAATTAAAACAGATGCAATACATGAATTATTATTATGGGAACGTCTTCCCACATGTCGACATGTTTTTATTATCTTAGACCGGCCCCCTCCTGGTTCTTTTCTTTACAGCTTGTCTCAGCTGCCACAGAATTCATTTCCAGTATATACTGGCTGTCACAGTGTCCCTTTTAATTCCAGCCTATACCAGCTGTCACAGTTTTTCAATTTGACTGACCCCTTCCCGGTTCTTTTCTTTTATTTAATGCATATGCATATGAACAATAATATAATATAAAAAAACAATAATTCAAATATTTTTATTCTCATTTAGATCGACTGCCTTCCCGGTTCTTTTATTCTCATTCAGATGTATATGAAAACTGATATGAATATTTATATAAGCAATAAAATAAAAACAAGCATGTATTCAGACTAGCTATCATGATTTTTCGCCAATTATATTAAAAAATTTCACTAAATTCCTCTCATCCCAAATCATATCAAATCATCCATCAAAGCTGTAAATGTCCACTAAATTTCATCCCAAATCATATCAAATCGTCCATCAAAGCTTGTCAAAGCTCGTCTCCTCATAATTCGTATCAAAACTTCAACCAAAACTCGTCAAGAATTTATTTATCACCATCATTATTAAATCAACTTATCATTTAGTAATATTTCTTTTCACATAATAATTTTCTACGTGTTCAATATTTTTACCATACCTATCAACCAAATATTTATCTATCACCAAAACATAAGCTAATAATTTATTTTAATATTACCACTAGATATTTCAAAATTTTTATTTAGATTAATTAAAGTAAATCCTACTCACTATGTAGCACTTAAAGCTACCCGTGGATCACTTTCCTTGCCTTTTCCGTTCGTCTCAGAAATTCTCCTGGTTGTAGATCATCAATACCTGACATCATATTTATATTAAAATTTTAATTTATTCTTTAATTCGTTATAAACCACACAATTTGAAAATGCTCACTTTGAATTTAGGGAAATTTCATGAATGCTAAAAATTCAAAAATAAACACTACGTTATTACCTTCTATATTTCTGATAGCTTCTTTATGAAATTCCATAGTAAAACTCTTCAAAATTTTGTCATTTCAACCTTTCTTTGAGTCTTCAAGTGGTTAAAGAAAATGAATAATTGAAGAAAAACCATACGGGATTTGAAAATTAATAATTTCAATTTATACACATTTTAGCGGCGGCTACCGCTTTGTCATTTCTCCAACTGCTTAACATGCAACTTATTTTAACTTTGGTTGCAACACCTGGACTTCCAGGTGTTGGTGATGCATGAATTTTGTTGATTTTTTTTTAGTAGAAAAATATAATATAATATTTTTATTTTTTCTTTCTTTTCCTTTTGTTTTCCTTTTGCTGGACGTCCATGAATTTTCTTTTTCTTTTTCTTTGTAACTACGCTCCCACACGTCCATTTTTTTAAGTACTATTTTATTCAATACTAACTCTTTCACGTAAATATATTATTTTAATTTCATGTCATATTTATTAAATTATTTCTTTACCCTTACTTTACAAATACGGGTATTACACGTTGATCCTGAAAAAACGACCTGATTTGCTGTTCAAGAAGAATATGATTCTTGTTTCATATAGCGGAAGGATATTTTTATGGTGTTTGATGTATGGTGAGAAGCTTGTGGTGATTTGCATTTGTAGATATTCTAGCTAGCTCTGCATTTTATTGAATAATTATAGAAGAATTACTCACCAAAAAATATTTACATACAAAAAAACAATATTACAATCTCCATGTGGTTATGAGGAGATACAAGAAACATTAAGGCTCTATTTGCTTCCTCGTAAGATGATTTATGTTGTAAAACCTTCTACATGGAAAATAATTATTTTTGTTTGATTTTCTGTTGTTTGGCTCCACAATTGAAAATGGCTCTGAAAATGACTCTATTTTACATTCCACCGTTTGGAATCAAAGGAAAATAAATTAATTTGTAGATATTAATACTACATTCTCAGTTATACTTACAGACAATAATATCATATAAATAAAATTATTGGACATGTGAATATAATGATAGTACAGATTGGGGATTCAAGGGACTTGTAAGTGGAATTTTCTTGGGGAAAATTCCAGGGTAACTCAAGACCTTATCACTTTCTTTTCTCTCTTATTTCGTTCTTCAAGAATGATGTTAAAATCAAGATTAGATTGTGTTCTTGAAGAGGAGTTGTTATAATTGTAAAGAACTTATTGATTAGTGCAGAGGGCTCAGAGGAGCTCACGGGGACATAGGCACATTGCTGAACCTCATCAACAAATTGCTTGTGTTCTTTCTTGCTTCGTTTTTTATTTCTTTTCTTTACAAGTCATTCTAGACTTGGGTGTTTAGAAGATCACCTCCTGGGCATCTCCAAGGTGGTTTCCCAAAAGTGGTATCAGAGCTAGAGGAGATACCATCAACAGTGGTATCAGAGCCGGATGAGCTTTGGTGAGAGGTATCAGAGCTGGAACAGAAGGTATCGGAGTCAAGACTCCAAGAATTAAAGATCAACTTCTTGGGTGATTCAAGAACGGAGTAAAGATCAAGATCTGATCGTGTTCTTGAGGGTGATTCAAGAACGATATTGAGATCAATCTTCGATCGTGTTCTTGAGGTTTAGAAGAAGTTGGAAAGCAATTGTGGGTGCTGCATAAATCTGGGATTTTCTCCACAAGATGGCTTCAAATTTCATTGTTGAGAAGTTTGATGGAAATGGAGACTTTGCCCTTTAGAAGCGGAAGATCAAGGCTGTTCTTTTGCAACAGAAGGTGGACTTGGCTATCGGAGAAGATAACACTATTTCAGCAAGTATCACAGAGGTCCAGCGGAATAAGATAAAGAAGATGGCATACAACACCATCTTCTTGCACATGTCGGATAGTGTCACAAAGGAGTGCGGAGACTCAGAAGATCCAGCTTCAATTTGGAAGAAACTAGATGAGTTGTTTCTTACCAAGACTCTCCCTAATAAGAGGTATCTTCGTAAACAAATCTTCGCTTTTGAAATAGATCCTAATAAAGAGTGACAAGATAATCTTGAAGCCAAGATGAGGAGTGCATTAAGAGTAGAAGGGTTGTTCATTAACAGAAGGCCAGCAACTCGGTATGGCAGTAACATACATGGCTACTACGGGACAGAGGTAAAGGAGAAAGCCATGGGAGAGCGCACTCCAAATCGAGATTTGGAAGGAAGAGATGTTTCTACTTTTATAAGGAGGGTCATTTCAAGAAAGATTGCAAGAAGATGATGAAGGATGAAGGAAGAAGCCATACCAAGAATGGAGAGGCTTCGGTTACCAAGGGAGAATAACTAGATGATGATGTTTTTGTTGTGTGCTCAAGTGTGAGTAGGGGGCAAGAAAGTAACAGGAAATGGATCTTGGATATCGGGTGCACTCATCATATGTGATGGAAAGGTTTTCCGGGGGAATGATACTTCTTACCAAGTGAGGGGCACCGGAGACATCCAGTTGATGATTTTTGATGGAGTCACAAGGCTGTTGCAGAATGTGAGGTATCTTTTGGGTTTGAGAAGAAATATCATCTCATTAGGGCAACTAGATTCCATGGGGTACACATACAAGGCAGAGGGAGGAAAGATCAAGGTAACCAAGCGATCTTTGATAGTGATCAAAGCAGCAATGAAGAATGGTCTCTATGAATTGATCGGATACACAGAGATCAAGTGTCAAGCAGTAAACTTGATGGCTAAGATGGATAAGACAGCCCTTTAGCACAATCGATTGGGACACATGAACGAAAAGGGCCTGCAAGTTCTCAGCAAGGATGGTCTACTTGGTGGTGACAAAGTAGAGGAACTTGATTTCTGCGAATGTTGTGTTCTTGGGAAGCAACATCGGGTCAGCTTCAACATCGGAGTGCATAAGTCTAAGGGCATTCTTATTCATGCAGATCTTTGGGGGCCAGCAAGAACACCAACACAGGGAGGTAATCTTTACTTTATGACTTTAATTGATAATTATTCAAGAAAGGTTTAGGTTTATTTGCTTAAAAATAAATCACATGCTTTGAATAAATTAGTGGTGTGGAAAAAGCTAGAGGAGACTCAAACGGGCAGGGTAGTTAAGGTGTTAAGAATCGATAATGGCTTAGAATTTTTTAATAAGGAACTTGATCAATTTTGTAGGTTAAATGGCATTCTAAGACATAGAACGGTTGTGAAAACCCTTCAGCAAAATAGAGTTGTTGAAAGGATGAATAAGACCCTTAGGGAAAAGGTTAAATGCATGTTAAATGGATCCGAATTACCCAAATGATTTTTGGGAGAAGTGGTGTCTACTGCTGCATATTTGGTTAATAGATCACCCTCTAGGGTTGTGGACCTTAAGACTCTCGAGGAGATGTGAAGTGATAAACCCCCTGAGTTGGACAACCTTAGAACTTTTGGGTGTGCTGCGTATGCACATCAAAAGGATGATAAGCTTAGCCCAAGGTCTAGAAAATGTGTGTTTCTAGGATATGGGGAAGGGGCTAAGGGGTATAGGTTGTGGTCCTTAGAGCAAAAAGGATTTAAACTCATAATAAGTAGGGATATCATTTTTAATGAATTGTTATTTCCCTATTTGGAGAAAACTAACCCTGCAGGGGCTAGTGAGCAAACCAGTTCGGTCTTTTTGGAGCATAGCATCAAGGAAGATGCAGTTCAGGTAGAGCAAGGAAGGCAAGAGGGTTCGAACCAAGTAGAGCCCATTGATGAATGCCAAGCCCAGGACACTCGGGAGGAGGCTGAGCTAAAAAGGGATGATGTAGCAAGTCAGAATGATTATCCGCTCACAGGGGACCGGGAAATGAGGCTGATCAGACCACCTTTGAGATATGGTTTTATGGCTGCGAATACAGTAGTTCCTTAGAAAAAAGAAGGGATAAGTGAACCAGAAACTTACATTGATACCATAAGATATAAGGATTCGTCAAGATGGAAGCTAGCTATGGAGGAAGAATGGATTCTTTGAGGAAAAACAGCTCTTAGGAATTGGTGCATTTTCTTGAAAAATAGAGAGTTGTGGATTGTAAGTGCACTTACAAGATCAAAGAAGGGAACCCTCTAGGGGATGAAGTCCAGAATAAGGCTAGGCTGGTGGCGAAGGAGTTCACGCAAAGAGGTGGCATAGATTTCACAGAAACCTTCTCACCTGGACACAAGGTGGATGAAGTGGTGATTATCCTCGTTTATGTCAATGATATGTTGTTGGTTCAGAATAGCAGGGAGAGGATAGAAAGGTTGACATCTCAACTCAGTGAGGAGTTCGAGAGGAAGGATCTTGGCCTTACACAAAAGATCCTTAAGATGAGAAGAATTCAGGAAAGGGAGAGAAACAGGTTGAAGGTTTCTCAGTCTTCCTACATAGAAAAGGTGTTGTACAAGTTTTCTATGGAAGATGGTAAACGAGTGAAGGTTCCCCTTGCTGGTCATTTCAAGTTCTCTAGCGAACAATGTCCTGGAACGGATGAGGAGAAGAAAGAAATGGAAAAGGTCCCAGACTTTAGTGCGGTTGGATCAGTCATGTTCATGATGGTAAGCACTAGACCCGACATTTCTCAGGTAATGGGTGTTCTCAGCAGATTTGTGAGTAATCCCGAAAAAGAGCTTTGGCTTGGGATGAAGTGGTTGCTGAGGTACGTGAAGGCTCAGTTGCAGTCGGTGGGAGCACTCTCAACAACCGAGGCTGAGCATATAGCGGCTACGAAAGCCATAAAGAAGGCTATGTGGTGCAAAGGGTTGTTGGACGAGTGAAAGGTCCTAAAAGAGCAGGTGGTGGCGTCTTCGGATAGCCAAAGTGCGTGGCACTTGTGTAAGAATTTGGTGTTCCATGAGAGGACAAAGTACATGGATGTTCGGTATCATTTCATTCGGGAAAATGTTACGGAAGGATGCATTCATGTGGACAAGATAGCCATGGAGGAAAATCCTGCAGATTTAGGCACCAAGGTTCTACCTCTAAGTAAGTTCAATTATTGCCTTGGACTTCTTAGGATTGGAGTCGATTGATATGGTGACTGAAGTTAAGTTTGGATCCTAAGTTCTCTGCACAATGGGTTCGGGTTTAATTGCTTAGACAAAGGTAGAGATTGTTGGTATTTGTCTAAGGATTAAACGGGAGTTGAAATTCATCATCAGGTCAAGCTGTGCGCCGCGGCCACTAGCAAAGGAGAAGGCCTGGAGGAGGTGTGCGCCGCAGCTCAGCCTCCCCCACGTCATGGCACCCAGAAAGGATGAAGAGGGTGCCCTGGTCCGCGCCGTGGCCCAACCCATCGAAGCCTCAGCACGAAGCTCTAAGCCTCAGCACGCCCTGTTTTAAGCCTCAGCACAAGGCACACCTGATGCTTATGTTTTAGCATTTCAAATGGTGCGTAAGGCATGATCAAAATGCACAAGATCAATTAGGATTGATGAAGGGCTATAGTTGATTGGTCCTCAAGATCTAAGGGTGGAAATTGACCTTCAAGATTGGTCAAGAAGTTGGTGCACTATATAAAGGGTCACCTAGCTTCAATCAAACATAACTTGTGATGAGAATTACATGTGAATGTGTGTGAAATAGAACACATAGATTATGTGAGAGTGCAAAGACACTAAACACAGGAGAGATCTCATTGGAGAGGCTGGTTGTTTAGAGAGAGAGTAGTATAGATTGGGGATTCATGGGATTTGTAAGTGGAATTTTCTTGAGGAAAATTCCAGGGTTAATCAAGACCTTATCACTTTCTTTTCTCTCTTCTTTCGTTCTTTAAGAACGGTGTTAAGATCAAGATTAGATCGTGTTCTTGAAGAGGAGTTGTTGTAATTGTAAAGAACTTATTGATTAGTGCAGAAGACTCGGAGGAGCTCACAGGGACGTAGGCACATTGCCGAACCTCGTCAACAAATTGCTTGTGTTCTTTCTTGCTTCGTTTGCTGTTTCTTTTCTTTATAAGTCATTCTAGACTTGGGTGTTTGGAAGATCACCTCCTGGGCATCTCCAAGGTGGTTTCCCAACAATTACCCCTATGCAACCTTTTAGTAATGTTTGATTAATTAATTATATTAATATATAGATAAAAGCATGAGCATAATCTAATAACTAAATAACCATCTCATACCTCAAACCACAACCAATATCTTAGGTTATGTTGTACTTCGGGAGGATTATGACCTTGAGGAGGTTTTACTAAGTCTTTTATAATAAAATAATCCCTTAGCATGATATGAAAGTATCTATAAACTGTTTGAATTGACCTATGAAAACGGAATCCAATAACTTGTAGTCTAACATTATGTCCAACTATATGTAGGAAACGTAAGACTTGTTCCTCAAGTGATACATTTAATGTTGGCAGCAATAATCTTTTTGATTTAAGAATTTTACATAAATAATGAAAAATTTGTGGCCTTATACGAATTTGATTCAAACAATGGGTATCACCTCCACATAAAATACTATATATGTAATCCTCTTTTTCTTTATCCCTATTAATATAGAGTTCTATAGGAATCCAATTATAAGTACCAATATTTAAAACATCTAATCTCGTGGCCATAACTGATAATATAGCACTTGGTACGATATGAAATTTTTATTCTTGGTGATGAAATTGTTATTTTCCTTCTTCTATTAAATAAATTAAATATTAGATTAATAGTTAACACTGTATATCTAATAATTAATGTACGTATAATTATTAAGAAAATTAAAATATTATAAATTAACATATAGAATATGAATAATATCGTACATAGAATACAAAATATATATATATATATATATTAAAGTAAATAAACTCACTTGTTTTGTAGAGCAACTTCAAAATCCTATGCAAATCAAACCATGAAATGATGAATCATTGGTAAAGAGATAATAATATATTGTAGATGTAATTAGAAAGAAAATCCTATACAAGTCATAGCAGACTGCACTTAAGAAAATGTGAGCATCTTCATGACTCAAATATAGCATCTAACGGGAAGAAAGAAATGGTAGCTTAATTTGTTAAACACTTTTATAAATTTTATATTCTTTTATCACCACTTGACAAAAGAGCAACTGCAATTGGTGGATATCTTTTAAAGTATAACTATGCAAATTTGTAGACATTGTAGTATTAGAAATAGAAAAAGAAAAAGTTAAAAGACAAGACAAGACAAGAATACTCCAATAAAACTATCAGACGAAAGCATAAATAAAAAGATAAAAGTAATCATAAATTAAGAGATTTTCTTACCCATACTAGTCTGCTACAAAAGAGAAGAGTGTGGCTAACATTTTTTAATAAAATGCTTCTATATATAATAACAGCAAACATAAATAACGTGTAAGGCTCACTTTTTTTTTTTAATTTCTGCAACCAATGTAAAGCCACTTACAGAAAAAAAAAAAAAATTTGTTTTGTTACCCTTATCTTTCAACAGTGTAAAATCATTTTTAATATGAAATTTGTTTTTTCATATTCTTCATTCTTTACAAATTCACCACACCATCAAGCACTCCCCATTTTTTCGTGCCCTCGTGCTGATAAGAGTGTCTGAGTGTCCTCGGAGGCCTCCCCCTCCTCACCCTCCATGGACCCTCTAGTTCACCTATCCTACTCATACAGATCCCAAGGAATTGACCACGAGTCAACAACGGTTCCTCTGCATCAACAGATTGGCACTGTCTATGGGAAACCACCATCTCTCGCTAACAGCAAAAGCGAAGAAGTATAAAGAACTCATCTATTGCCATACCACCCAAAAACACCACGAAAAAAGGCAGTAAGGGAGCCCCTACGGCATGCTCCGCTCCCATCCAGAGCCGTACCCAAAGCCAACAATCCAGGTCGAGATTCCCCATGATATCTGAGCGTGTCACCCCTGGGTCGAGCCAGCGACCTCCCATCAGAGAGCAGCGCCCTCGTCACTCGAAAGCGGATCCCCTTAACTTTGGAAGAGCAACTACGGACCGTTTGACCACCCCAGTGACCCAAGCTCAGTTCCAAGAACTTTCCCGACTAATAGCCGACTTGGCTGCCGAAGTTCAGAACGGGGGCCGATAACCCTCGCCTCCTACTTCTCACCAAAATCCCAGACAAACGGAATCCTCCGGTAGTGAGGATCCAACTAACAGTCGTTCCATCGCCGAGCCCCTGCTACCCTGCATCGGTCGGTCTAATGAAAGTTCCTCCTCCAAGAGCAACCCTAATCTAGCCAGGCGAATCGAAGAGATGGAAGAAAAATTTGACAGATCTCTCAAACACCGAAGCCACAGTATCTTGGATGAGCTTAATGTCCAAGACCCCCGTTCACACAGGATGTTCTCGAAACCCCGCTTCCACCCAACTTCAAAATGCCATAAATCAAAGTGTATGACGGTTCGACAAACCCACTGGATCACCTACAACATTACAAAACAACCATGACACTATATCGACATTTTGATCCGATCATGTGTCGCGCCTTCCCCTTAATGCTTGAGAAAGTTGCCAGCACGTGGTATTCACGCTTAAAGCCAGGAAGTATCAGCGACTTCAGGGAGCTCAGTTACGCATTTCCTCTCACTTTCTCAACAGTAAGGGGCCAAAGAAAACCTCGGAGAGCTTATTCAATATCGTCCAACATCGGGGAGAGAGGCTTCGAGCCTACATATCCAGCGGCCTAGGAAATCCCAAACCTCAACCCCAAGGTCCAAATGCTGGTATTCAAAAATGGAATGAGATCCGGGGTCTTTAGTTCTAAACTCACCAGGCGTCCATTAAAGATATGAACGAAGTCTTGGCCCGAGCTGAGAAATTCATGCTGGCAGAGGACGATCAAGCTTTTCGAAGAGAAAGATTTTGAGAGATAGAGAAAAAGAGGAAAGACCTCGACCCCCACATGGAACGGCCAAGAGACCTCATCAAGAAAGCATATACAAGCCCCATACCCAGTTCGACAGCTTCAGATCTCTCTCAACGCATCCAGAACAAGCATCCTAATGCAGCTTCAGAACCGATCAGTCCTTCAATGGCCTCCTAAACCGCAGCACCTCAGCGGGGATCAGAGAAAATGGTGTCGATTCCACAGGAACCACAAGCACGACACTGAAGAATGCCATAGTTTGAAACTGCAAATCGAAGCCCTCATTAGCTGGGGGCACCTAAAAGAGTTCACCTAGTCTCAGGGAAGAGAGGCGCTCGCCCAACCAAGGAGGACTTTGGACACCCTTTGCTTCCACAGCAGGAGCGACAAGACCCTCGAAAAAAACCCCAGGCCTGGGCAAGAAAGACCCAGTCAGAGAAACCCAGAAGTAGCAGTGACCAGGGTAACCAAAACAATCTGTGAAGGCCCGGCCGTCGGAGGTAGCTCGGGGCAGAGCAATAAAGCATACGCCAAAACTGTGGCCTCAGTCAGCAGCCCCGATAAGCGGAGAAAGTCAAGCCTAGTATTCTCCTTCACAGACAACGATTTGGAGGGAGTATAGATCCCACACGATGACACGGTGGTAGTCTCCCTCTTAGTGGCCAACTATGAAGTGAGGCACATCCTAGTAGACAATGGGAGCTCAGCAGACATCCTATTCTATGATGCATTCCAACGTATGCAACTGAAAGATGAACAGTTAGAACTGACCCCCACTCCTCTCTACAGTTTTGGTGGAACCCTAATGTTCCTAGAAAGAAGCATAGTCCTCCCCGTCACCGCAGGAATGGTACCACAGACAACCACCGTTCAAACCCCTTTCTTTGTAGTCAAACAACCATCATCTTAAAATATGATTCTTGACCAGCCCACCCTCAACAAACTGAAGGTAGTTGTCTACACCTACCATCTGAAGGTCAAGTTCCCCACCGATGAGGGAGTAGGAGTGGTCAGAGGGGACCAACGAGCCTCTCGATCCTGCTATCTAAATGCCATTAAGGAAGGAAAGAAGACCGAAACCTTACCCCTCAAGGTGGAAGACCTCAGGGACGAACTAAAAACTCGAAGAGGGTGACCCGTGGAGGAGCTGACTTCAATCCCCCTTCGGTGAGGATCCTTCCCGAACGGTTTAGATCGGATCCAATCTCCCGGAAAGCCACATGAATGCTGTTGTGAGTTTTAATTTACTCGCAAGCGCACGAGTCATTTGCAGTATAGCGTTGTGCAAGTGCGAGGTCGAATCCACAGGGAATTGTGTTGTGAAAATATATTTTTAATCTAAACTAACTTTATCTTAACCTAGTTCCGAATTGTGAATGATATTTTAGAAAACAAATTAAAACTAAACTAAGTTGATTTTAAAACTAATAATAAAAAAAACACTAAGGTTTCCGAATCCACCCCATCGAAGTTAAGCATACATGTTCTAAAAATATAGCCTATCAAAACATTCAATGAATCCAACTATAAGACAAAAAACAAAGAATATCCCAACTAAACCAAAAGCACCTGATGTATCCGCTCTTAACAAATCACAAAGGGAATCGAATTAATCGAAAAGCATTCAATGTATCCATCAGATGAAACACAAAGAAAATCCAACAGACAATTTAAACTCAATCAATTATAAGATTAACTCAAATAATTGACAGAACATTTATACTAAAAATTGTCAGATTTGTACAAGCAAATCTGAACTACTACGCCAAACAATGGCGGGGCTTCATCTTCAACCTTAGCTGAAGAGTCTAGCCACTCATAACTATAAAACTATAATAAAAAGTGCTAAACATTTAAACTAAAACAACTGAATATAAAGAAATAAATAAACAACTTTACATGGGAGAAATTCCACTCACTGACGGGCGGCGCTTCCCCTCGTGGTAGCAATGCCTTCGGGATCCACCAGAATGCTGGCAGACGTCCACCGGTAAACACCAAAGTGGCTCAGGAATTGTACACTGAATGATGAAGTGGAGTGGGTCTTATATAGGCAAATACCACAAGTGGAATGTGTTTCCAATCCGATGTGGGATGTGGGATATAGAAATGTGTTTCTAACCAATGTGGGATGTTGGATTCAAGTCTTCACATGCCCTTCAAAACTTCTGTTCACGCTGAAATCCCGCACAGCCCGCACAGCCTGACCTTTGTCTACTAAAACGGCCATAACTTTCTGTAGAAAAATCATTTTTACGAGCCGTAAAATTCTCCAGAAAATAGACTTCTGGATCTTTCTAAGCATATATGGCTCATATCCTGGTTCTTCTTGAATCAATACAGTTTAATTTTCAAAGATGATTGATCTGTACAGGCAATTCTGGCAATTTTAGTGAAACTCCTTTACCAGTGCTTGTAAATCTGAAAAACAACGAAAACAACTCAAAGTAACAAATTCCTAAGCTAACAAATGTAAATTAGAGGGCCAAAATATGCAATATTTGGCACTCATCAAATACCCCCAAACTTACAATTTGCTAGTCCCTTAGCAAAACAAAATAAAAGACTCAATGAAAAACAAAGAACATAAAGATAAAGTCATCACTCATGGTATCCAAAAATTTAAGGAGCACACATCACCATGATATTCATTCATAAGCAAGCTTAAAAAGGTAAACCCATCTTCGCAATGAATAGAAATGTTAAAATCTAATTACTTACAAAAGGCAGGATAAGGCATCACAAGCTTGAATCAGTGTAAGGTGAATTAGCATACAAAAATGAAGCTTCCAAGTAACTTTAATGTGTAAGGTCTCCATGTCTCAAGATACACCGAATTTCCCATAAAAAATGAACGACAAAGGCATAGTAATTTTTTTTTTTCTTTTTAATAAGGCACGGCTATGTTTAGTTCCCTTAAGCTTTCTACTTGACCCATGTAGCGAGTGTTAAGTCAATGACTCCCAAACCAGGTGGTTTTAGGGCATTAGGTGTAAAGACACCCATAAGGACTTACTAACTCGAGTCAAAAAAGCTACGAAATTAAACCGACCTTAATATTACCAAGCAAAATTCCACCTTTTGACGTGAACACTCACTGCTTACTGAGGCAAGAGGTCCAGTTACTCAGCGAAAAGTTTATTGATAAATTTTTTATTTTATTATTTTATTTATATTTTCCTATGCCCAAGAGTTCATCCAACAAGTCATCCGGTTTCAGTTAAGATAAGGAAAAATACACATTAAAATCACATGTCATACCTCACATAATTTGTGCTAATGTGCTCGTGTTAGATTAGATCAAACATGTGAATTCTCAAAATGCCTAAAGTAAGTAACTAAATTTTAAAAATTTATCACCAGATCATGTGTTCAAAATGTTAAGCTCACCAATGACATCACATCATAGAAAATGTTTAGATCAACTAAAATTTCACGATAACATGAGAATGCATTTATCTCTATGACGAAAAGACAACAAATTAGGACAAAGTGTGTGATGTGTCTCCCATACCCCCAAACTTAAATTACACATTGACCCCAATGTGTGACTAATATGGAAAGAGCTGACCTGAGATATGGAGAACTATCTGGACTGGTATGGCTCATAGCATACCCCCAAACTTGAACTGAAGTACGCTTTGTCCCTGAAAAATAAAAACTGGAAAACAAAAAATACTGGAAACAAACATTAATCATAAAAATGCAAATTAATAAATAAACAAAAGAAAAGATAAGCTGTGGGGTGCCTCCCATGAGCGCTAAGTTTAACGTCTTTAGCCAGACCCAACATTAGTAAACAGGCCCAACTAAGCGTTCCACCATCTGATCAATAAATGGGAATGGAAAATGATTAGGCCTAGTGGCAGCATTCAATTTACGGTAGTCTAGACACTTTCTCCATCTTGACTGCACTCGAGTTGGAACTAACTCGTTGTCTTTATTTACTACCGTAAATTCAGCACGTTTGGGCACGATTGGAATCTGGCTCACCTACTTGCTATCAGAGATGGGATAAATGATCCCTGCCTCTAATAATTTAATATCTTTCGCCCTCACAACCTCTTGCAAAGCAGGGTTGAGCCTTCTTTGTGGCTCCCTCGATGGCTTGGCATTCTCCTCCAACTGTATCATGTACGTCACCACCGAGGGGTTGATTCCTTTGACATCTTCAATAGTCCAGCCTATAACTTCCTGATGCTCTCTTAAGACGTCCAATAATTTCTCCTCTAGAGCATCACCCAAATCTAAAGCTATAATTATAGGCAAAGAATCTGCTGGACCTGGGAACTTATACTCAAGATTATCCAGTAAAGGCTTAAGTTCCTTCTTGTGAGGTTCAGGTGTTGTGGTTTCCTCCGTCTCACTGATCTTTAGAGGTGCAAACTCCAAAGTAGCATTAGCTTGCTCAAACAACTTATCTAAGCCCAAATCCTCTTCAAATTGAGCAAAGCATGCCTCCATGGGGTCCTCAATACGTGATTCATCCATAATCTCCTCCGTCTCACTACTCTTCTGAGGATCAGACTCCAAAATGGCATTCACTTCCTCGAGTAACTTATCTAAGCCCAAGTCCTCTCCAAAGTGAGCAAAGCATGCCTCCAGGGGATCCTCAAACTCCTCTCCTTTCTTGGGCGCTTGTAATCTCTCAGGGTAAGGCGCTTTAGGTAAAAACGACCTAGGGAGATCCTTAATGATAGGTGTGGCTGTAGATGGCTCAACATCTCTCTTTTCTTTGTTGCCACTTTCTTGCCCTTGTATAGGAGTTGATAAATTTCCCACCGCAAACTGTTCCTTTGGGTTAGGATCAGGTTGACTGGGGAACTTTCTTTCCTCTCCTTCACCCACGTAACTTGCGATTTGATCAATTTGACTCTCTAGCTCGGCAATCGCTTGGGTGTTTTCAATGGTTGCACTCATCACTTCACTCATAGATTGGCTAGTCGTTTTCATGAAATCATTGAGAGCATCCTCCAATGACTGTGAAACCGACACTGGCGCTTGAATGGGAGCTTGGTAAGCGGGTGATGGTGCTGGATAGGCATAACTTGGTATTGGTGGAGGAAATTCGGGAGGGTATTGATTATAAGGGGCTCCTCCCTGATTCATCAGTTGGTTCTGCTCCCATGAAAAATTAGAGTGGTTCCACCACTCTGGATTATGTTTCGGAGTAAGATCCATTTGATTCCCAACAACAGTCATTGAAAGCATTCATTTGTTCCATGGGGTACTCGGCACAAGCCGGCATTGGTGGACAATTCTGTGCTAGATGCATAGGACTAGCACAGATGGAACAGCTATCAACATTGAATGTGTTGGCAGCATTGAGGGACGGGCCGGTCATTTTAATGAAATCCTTGAGGGCGTCCTCTAAAGACTGTGAAACCGGCACTGGATTCATCCACATTTTTTTTAAATTAAATTTTTTATTTTTTCTTTTTATAACTAACTAGTAGAAAAATAAAATCAATTCAGACCAAAAATTTTCACAAACAAAACAATTCCCCGGCAACGGCGCCAAAAACTTGTTGTGAGTTTTAATTTACTCGCAAGCGCACGAGTCGTTTGCAGTATAGCGTTGTGCAAGTGCGAGGTCGAATCCAAAGGGAATTGTGTTGTGAAAATATATTTTTAATCTAAACTAACTTTATCTTAACCTAGTTCCGAATTGTGAATGATATTTTAGAAAACAAATTAAAACTAAACTAAGTTGATTTTAAAACTAATAATAAAAAAAGCACTAAGTTTCCGAATCCACCCCACCGAAGTTAAGCATACATGTTCTAAAAATATAGCCTATCAAAACATTCAATGAATCCAACTATAAGACAAAAAACAAAGAATATCCCAACTAAACAAAAAGCACCTGATGTATCCGCTCTTAACAAATCACAAAGGGAATCCAATTTAATCGAAAAGCATTCAATGTATCCATCAGATGAAACACAAAGAAAATCCAACAGACAATTTAAACTCAATCAATTATAAGATTAACTCAAATAATTGACAGAACATTTATACTAAAAATTGTCAGATTTGTACAAGCAAATCTGAACTACTACGCCAAACAACGGCGGGGCTTCATCTTCAACCTTAGCTGAAGAGTCTAGCCACTCATAACTATAAAACTATAATAAAAAGTGCTAAACATTTAAACTAAAACAACTGAATATAAAGAAATAAATAAACAACTTTACATGGGAGAAATTCCACTCGCTGACGGGCGGCGCTTCCCCTCGTGGTAGCAATGCCTTCGGGATCCACCAGAATGCTGGCAGACGTCCACCGGTAAACACCAAAGTGGCTCAGGAATTGTACACTGAATGATGAAGTGGAGTGGGTCTTATATAGGCAAATACCACAAGTGGAATGTGTTTCCAAACCGATGTGGGATGTGGGATATAGAAATGTGTTTCTAACCAATGTGGGATGTTGGATTTAAGTCTTCACATGCCCTTCAAAACTTCTGTTCGCGCTGAAATCCCGCACAGCCCGCACAGCCTGACCTTTGTCTACTAAAACGGCCATAACTTTCTGTAGAAAAATCATTTTTACGAGCCGTAAAATTCTCCAGAAAATAGACTTCTGGATCTTTCTAAGTATATATGGCTCATATCCTGGTTCTTCTTGAATCAATACAGTTTAATTTTCAAAGATGATTGATCTGTACGGGAAATTCTGGCAATTTTAGTGAAACTCCTTTACCAGTGCTAGTAAACCTGAAAAACAACGAAAACAAATCAAAGTAACAAATTCCTAAGCTAACAAATGTAAATTAGAGGGCCAAAATATGCAATATTTGGCACTCGTCAAATGCACTCCTCTCCCTCCTTAGGAAAACCCAAGACTTGTTCGCCTGGTCTGCATCGGACATTCCCGGAATCACATGCTTCCTTGATGCTCTTGCAATTTTGGACAAGAATCTAGGCTGCTAGTGTATGATTTTGTATTATGTAAAATGAGTGGACGTAGTTTGATTGGCAATTACGAATTCAAATTTCAAATAAATGCATCTTTCAAGTATATAAAAGACCTGTATATAACATGTTCTGTTATGTTTATTCATTCTATTGAAATAGAACTGAGAATCGAGTTCATCCAACAGCTCATGACTTCATGATATCACATGTGAACAACTTAATAAACTTACCTCAAAACTATAGAACATCAATTGAACGTAGACCCAAAGCATAAACCCGTCATTCAGAAGAAAAGGACATTCCTCCTAGAGCGACAGGCTACCATCAAGACAGAGGTAGACAAGCTGCTCGAGGCCGACTTCATCCGAGAAGCAAATTACCCCAACTGGGTGTCCAACGTGGTAATGGTCCGAAAGGCCAATGGCAAGTGGCAGATCTGCATCGACTTCACCAATCTGAACAAGGTCTGTCCAAAGGATAGTTTCCCTCTATCGCTCATCGACCAGCTGGTGAACATTACCTCAAGGCATGAGCTCCTCATATTTATGGACGCATATTCTAGATACAACCAGATCCTTATGCACAAACCCGATCACGACAAAACCGCCTTTATCACTAGTTAAGGATTGTACTACTACAAGGTCATGCCCTTCGGACTTAAAAATGTCGGCGCACCTTATCAAAGGTTAGTAAACAAGATCTTCAGAGAGCAAATTGGGCGGAACATGGAAGTCTATGTGGACGACATGTGGGTCAAGAGCACCAAAGCACAGAATCATGACTCTTACTTGGAAGAGGCATTCGAAGTATTGCACAGACACAAAATGGGGTTAAACCCGGTAAAGTACGCGTTCGGAGTGACTGGAGGAAAATTCTTAGGTTTTATGGTCACTCAAAGAGGGATAGAAGCCAGCTCAGAGAAAATAAAAGTCATCCTCGATATAGTCCCTCCTAAGACCGTGAAGGAAGTGCAACGGCTCATCGAACGAATAGCAGCCCTGAACCGCTTTATGTCAAAATCTCTGAAAAGGTGCCTTCCTTTCTTCAAGGCCATCAGGAAGGCAAGGGATATCGCTTAGATAGAAGATTATCAGCAAGCGTTCGAGGAGCTGAAAAAGTACCAGAGCTCACCCCCGCTCTTGACCAAACCTCTCTCAGGTGAAGAGTTGTTCCTGTACTTGTCGGCTGGACAAAGTACCATAGCCTCTGTCCTGATTCGAGAAGAAGCAGGCACCCAAAAGGCTATCTATTATGTCAACAAAATCCTCCACAAAGCATAAGCAAGGTATCCTCCGATAGAGAAAGTAGCCTACGCCCTCATAGTTGCAGCGCAAAAAACTCCGACACTATTTTCAAGCACACACTGTCGTCCTCCTAACGAGCTAGCCCCTGAGACAGGTCCTCCACAATCCCGATGTCTCCGGAAGAATGGTTAAGTGGTCTGTGGAGCTAAGAGAGTTTGACATCCGGTATCACCCTTGGGAGGCGGTCAAAGGTCAAGTTCTCGCCAATTTCATCGTCGAAACGACCCTCCTAATAGATCCAAATAAAGGAGCAAATTCGGAGCCAAACGAATAAGCTCCGAGGTGGACCCTTCATGTGGACGGATCCTCAAATACTGCTGGGAATGGGGTATAACTTATCCTCTGTGGCTCGCATGGTTTCGTCATCAAATATGTCTTGATATTCAAATTCCAAGCCTCCAACAACGAAGTGAAATACGAAGCCTTGCTCGGAGGTATGAAACTCGTAAAAGCGGTAGCCGCTGAGACCTTAGATGCATACAGTGATTCAAAACTGGTGATAAGTCAAGTGATCGGGGAATTCAAGGCTTGAGGAGAAAAAATTACTCAGTACCTTGAGAAGGTAAGGGAACTCGCCACCAGATTCAAGACGTTTCAGATAACCCACATCCTATGGACTGAGAATTCTAAAGCGGATGCCTTGGCTCGGCTGGCCTCTTCTCGACATCTCGAACCAACTCAAGCCATATACCTTGAGACCCTCACCATCCAGAGCATCGATGAAGCAATGGTACTGCCAGTGACGCAAGAAGAAACATAGATGGACCCAATCCTCTAGTACTTGAAAGACGGGGAACTCCCCTAACAAATAAACGAAGCAAGAAAGCTAATATGTTGTGCATTCCGATACACGGTCATGGACGGACAATTGTATAAAAGGGCCCTAACCACTCCTTATCTGAGGTGACTCAATCTGGTTGAAGCCAACTATGCTCATCGGGAAGTCTACGAGGGAATATGCGGGAATCATCTCGGAGGCCGGGCTCTAGCCTTCAAGATGCCTCGACAAGGGTATTACTAGCCCGAAATAAAAAAAGACGTCATAGGTTTGGTCCAAAAGTGCAAAAACTGCCAATGATACTCTCCCATGCCCTACCAACCGACCAACCCTCTCTCTTTGATCACAAGCCCTCTCCCCTTCGCCATGTGAGGAAAGGACATACTCGAACCCTTCATAGGAACTTCCGGACAAAGAAAGTATCTCATCATAGCCATCGATTATTTCACCAAGTGGGTCGAAGCGGAACCATTAGCCAACATAACGGACCATCAGACCCGGAACTTTGTCTTGAAATCCATCGTGTGCCGGTTCGGCATACCTTGGATGTTGATCACCGATAATAGGAAACAATTTGATAGCATTCGATTCAAAATGTTCTACGAAGAACTCGACATTGAGCATCAACTCTCATCTGTTGGATACCCACAGGCTAACGACCAAGCCGGGGTGACCAATAGAATGCTTCTGCAAGGCATCAAGAGAATACTTGATGAAGCAGATAAACGATGGGCCAACTAGCTCCTCAATGTCCTCTGGGCGTATCAGAGGACCGCTCGTACTCCAATGGGGGAAACCCCATTCTTTATGGCATACTGCTCGGAAGCAGTCATCCCCTTTAAAATCGAGGTACCCTCGATACGCGTTCAATATTTCGAACAAAATGATAACGAGGAAGGCTTACGAATGAACACCGACTTAATTGACGACGCCCAAGACAAAGCTCAAATATACTTGGTCGCATACCAATAGAGGATAGCCTAGTACTATAACTCACAGGTTCGAAACAGAAACTTCAGGCTACACGACCTCGTCCTCTAGAAGAGCAAAGTATCTCGTCCTCGGGAAACGAGGAAGCTCGTTCCAAACTGGGAAGGCTCATATCTTATCAGAAAAGTGTGTGGAGCAGGTACCTTCGAATTAGAGGAGTTAAATGGCAAGTCTATCCCGCGCACTTGGAACACGAAAAATCTCCGCAAGTTCTATCAGTAATCTGATTCGAGGCTTAACGCGCCCCAGCTCGTTAATGTAAATTATAAAAAGCGTAAAGGAAAGTAAGAAAGGCTTAAATTCACAAAAACTGGTTTCATTAAGTGCGGTTACAAAAATGGGCACTATTGGCCCTAACTTAAAAAAAAAAAAAAAGTTATCATATTCTTTACGAGGAGGCTCGTCCTTGGGTGCCTTCCCTAATCCATCTCCAGCCTTCTTCTTGGTATCCCCAGCACCGACAGCAGCCCCCTCCTCTTTCCCCAAAGTCTCTAGTTCAAGGCCAGAAAAGTCAACTCCGAGGAAGAGGGTCTCGGCTTTCCTCTTGGCCTCGTAGAAGCCTTCGAGGAATTGCCCCCCCAACTTCCTCAACTAGGGCCTTCTTGAAGAAATCAGAGTCCCTAAAAAAAGCCAGGGCCTCCCCCATAGCCTTCCATGTAACCTTAGCAGCCTCCTCCCTTGCTCGTTGTTCATAGGCAAGGGTCGTTTCCCTCTCAGCTTTGAAGGCGTCTTCGGACGAGCGCAAGAGGTCCCTCTCCTTGGCCGCCTCCTCCCTAGCCCTTTCAGTCATGTCCAAAGAAGTCTGAAGCTCCTGGACAGACTCCTCGCTCTCTTTCAACCTCCGCTGGCACTTCCCCAGCTTGTTCAGTGTGCCCATGCTTCGACAGGACAGTACATAAAGGAGCATGCCAGACAAAAACAAGTAAGGGAACTGGTTAATGAAGACAAACAGTTGAATCAAAAAAGAACCAAGGAAAAAAGTTAGGGAACTATTACCTGAGAGGTCAGGGCTTCGGCTGCAGAGCAAAGCCCCTCAAGGGGCTTCCGAGAGAGCTCCAGCATATCACGGGGAGGGATCCCCATGATAAGATGCTCTTGGGTTACCCTCAGGTGGGCAAAGACCGAATCATCGACCTTCAACACTCATTGAGGAGTGAAGGGGGTCGCCGAGGCAGGAACCCCTTTGGATGAGGACGGGCTCTGAGGAGGCTCAGCTAGAGGTTCCATCGGTGAAACCCTCAGCTCTAGAGGAGGCCTTGGAGGGCTCTCCACTGCAAGGGGGACTAGAGAAGACACCCGAGCCCTCTTGTTTGAACGTTGGGCTGGGACTGGGTCTTTTCCTTCGAAAGCCCACTTCCTCTCCTTGACCATCTTCCTGGCCCTCTCCTTGGCCTTAGCCACCAATTCCATCTCTGCAAAAAGAGGAAATACATTAATACCAAAATATGGAAAGAGGAAATAAAATTAACTAAAAATAAAAGGGACAAACGGTGAGATTATCGTGCTCCATGCTAGCCACGGGGCAGACAGGGCAGAGGTCACGCCTTGCTAGCTCTTCGTTGTCCTAAAGAACTTCAATATCTAAGGGTGCGGCCAACGTTGCCTTCAACGTCTCCTGCTCTCGGTGCAGGAGGTGTAGCTTCTTACATTTGCCTATATGGTCCAGGCTCCAGTAGAGAGGGATTTGAAAACTCTCGGCACTCCGAACAAAGAAGAACGATTTCTTCCATTTTTTTATAGAGGATGGCTTCTTTTTCAGCACTCTCCTCTTGAGCCTCGAGCTGACCACCACCCACCCAGTCTGCCCATGCTTACTTATCTAGAAGTGGGCCTTGAAGACGTTGATGTTCATCAGGCCACCCACTTCCGTGTAGAAGGCAATAAAAGCCATAATGAGGCGCACTGAGTTGGGAACCAACTAACACAGTGCTATACGAAAGTATCTTAGCACCACACAGAAGAAAGGGTGGAGGAGAAACCTAAGCTTAGTCTTTATATGCTGCTTATAAACGCACAGCTCATAAGGCACGCGGCCCAGAAGAGGGTCACAAGCCCTCTCCCCACCTTCTGGTGCCCTGAGGGAAAACTCTACCAGAATGCGGTAGACCCTCCGTATGACTTCCAGCTTCTCTTTCCCCATAATACTGGACACGGAGTTAGTCGCGAACGACCATTGCTCCCTCTTCTTAACCACCATATCCCCTCAGATCTCCGCCAACATCTAATCAGCCTCATTCTCATCATCAGAAGAGGCCCCCTCCTCAATTTCTTCATCCTCCTTCCTAGGGATGAAGGGAACCATGGCAAGTGGGCCCTCCCGAGGAACGACCTCCATTGAGGATTCATCCTCATTGGAGGAGACACTTATGGCCTCCTCTAGTTCTCATGACAGATCCCCATTGTCCTCACTACCACTTCTAATTCTAGGCTCAGATATGGTAAAAGGATAGGAAAATTCACTAAGTTGTTGTTTGTGACTCGTCTGCACAGCTATTGTGAGTTTTAAATTACTCGCAAGCGCACGAGTCATTTGCAGTATAGTGTTGTGCAAGTGCGACGTCAAATCCACAGGGAATTGCGTTGTGAAAATATAATTTTTAATCTAAATTAATTCTATCTTAACCTAGTTCCGAATTTTGAATGATAATTTGCGAAACAAATTAAAACTAAATTAAATTGATTTAAAATCTAATAATAAAAAGCACTAAGGTTTCCGAATCCACCCCACCGAAGTTAAGCATACATGTTCTAAAAATATAGCCTATCAAAACATTCAATGAATCCAACTATAAGACAAAAAACAAAGAATATACCAACTAAACCAAAAGCACCCGATGTATCCGCTCTTAACAAATCACAAAGGGAATCCAATTTAATCGAAAAGCATTCAATGTATCCATCAGATGAAACACAAAGAAAATCTAACAGACAATTTAAACTCAATCAATTATAAGATTAACTCAAATAATTGATAGAACATTTATACTAAAAATTGTCAGATTTGTACAAGCAAATCTGAACTACTACGCCAAACAACGGCGGGGCTTCATCTTCAACCTTAGCTGAAGAGTCTAGCCACTCATAACTATAAAACTATAATAACAAGTGCTAAACATTTAAACTAAAACAACTGAATATAAAGAAATAAATAAACAACTTTACATGGGAGAAATTCCACTCGCTGCCGGGCGGCGCTTCCCCTCGTGGTAGCAATGCCTTCGGGATCCACCAGAATGTTGGCGGACGTCCACCGGTAAACACCAAAGTGGCTCAGGAATTGTACACTGAATGATGAAGTCAGGTGGTGTTTATATAGGGGGAGACCCAGAGCACAATGGGTTTCAAAATCGATGTGGGATACTGTCCGAGTGCGATCGATCGCACTCTGGTGCGCTCGAGCACACATCGGCGAACTACAGAGCATTTTTAACCGATGTGGGATGTGCGAGTGCGCATTTGCGATCGATCGCAAGTCTGGTGCGATCGAGCGCACTAGACATTTTCAGCTTGACCCTTGTTTACTAAAATGGCCATAACTTTCTCTAGAAAAATCATTTTTGCAAGCCGTAAAATCCCTCAGAAAATAGACTTCCGGATCTTTCCAAGCATATATGGCTCATCTCCTGGTTCTTCCGGAATCAATACAGTAAAATCCACAAAAATGACTGATCTGTAAGGCGATTTTGGCAATTTTAGTGAAACTCCTTTCCCAGTGCTTGTAAACCTGAAAAACAACGAAAACAACTCAAAGTAACAAATTCCTAAGCTAACAAATGTAAATTAAAGGGCCAAAATATGCAATATTTGGCACTCATCAAATACCCTCAAACTTACAATTTGCTAGTCCCTTAGCAAAACAGAATAAAAGACTCAATGAAAAACAAAGAACATAAAGATAAAGTCATCACTCATGGCATCCAAAAATTTAAGGAGCACACATCACCATGATATTCATTCATAAGCAAGCTTAAAAAGGTAAACCCATCTTCGCAATGAATAGAAATGTTAAAATCTAATTACTTGCAAAAGGCAGGATAAGGCATCACAAGCTTGAATCAGTGTAAGGTGAATTAGCATATAAAAATGAAGCTTCCAAGTAACTCTAATGTGTAAGGTCTCCATGTCTCAAGATTCACCGAATTTCCCATCAAAAATAAACGACAAAGGCATAGTATTTTTTTTTTTTTTAATAAGGCACGGCTATGTTTAGTTCCCTTAAGCTTTCTAATTGACCCATGTAGCGAGTGTTAAGTCAATGACTCCCAAACCAGGTGGTTTTAGGGCATTAGGTGTAAAGACACCCCTAAGGACTTACTAACTCAAGTCAAAAAGGCTACGAAATTAAACCGACCTTAATATTACCAAGCAAAATTCCACATTTTGACGTGAACACTCACTGCTTACTGAGGCAAGAGGTCCAGTTACTCAGCGAAAAGTTTATTGATAAATTTTTTTTTTTTTTTTTTTTATATTTTCCTATGCCCAAGAGTTCATCCAACAAGTCATCCAGTTTCAGTTAAGATAAGGAAAAATACACATTAAAATCACATGTCATACCTCACATAATTTGTGCTAATGTGCTCGTGTTAGATTAGATCAAACATGTGAATTCTCAAAATGCCTAAAGTAAGTAACTAAATTTTAAAAATTTATCACCAGATCATGTGTTCAAAATGTTAAGCTCACCAATGACATCACATCACAGAAAATGTTTAGATCAACTAAAATTTCACGATAACATGAGCATGCATTTATCTCTATGACGAAAAGACAACAAATTAGGACAAAGTGTGTGATGTGTCTCCCATACCCCCAAACTTAAATTACACATTGACCCCAATGTGTGACTAATATGGAAAGAGCTGACCTGAGATATGGAGAACTATCTGGACTGGTATGGCTCATAGCATACCCCCAAACATGAACTGAAGTACGCTTTGTCCCTGAAAAATAAAAACTGGAAAACAAAAAATACTGGAAACAAACATTAATCATAAAAATGCGAAATAATAAATAAACAAAAGAAAAGATAAGTTGTGGGGTGCCTCCCATGAGCGCTAAGTTTAACGTCTTCAGCCAGACCCAACATTAGTAAACATGCCCAACTAAGCTCTCCACCATTTGATCAATAAATGGGAATTGAAAATGATCAGGCTTAGTGGCAGCATTCAATTTACGGTAGTCTAGACACTTTTTCCATCTTGACTGCACTTGAGTTGGAACCAACTCGTTGTCTTTATTTACTACCGTAAATTCAGGACGTTTGGGCACGACTGGAATCTGGCTCACCCACTTGCTATCAAAGATGGGATAAATGATCCCTGCCTCTAACAGCTTAATATCTTCCGCCCTCACAACCTCTTGCAAAGCAGGGTTGAGCCTTCTTTGTGGCTCCCTCGATGGCTTGGCATTCTCCTCCAACTGTTTCGTGTGTATTACCAACAAGGGGTTGATTCCTTTGACATCCTCAATAGTCCAGTCTATAACTTCCTGATGCTCTCTTAAGACATCCAATAATTTCTCCTCTGGAGCATCACCCAAATCTAAAGCTATAATTATAGGAAAAAAATCTGCTGGACCTGGGAACTTATACTCAAAATTATCCAGTAAAGGCTTAAGTTCCTTCTTGGGGGGTTCAGGTGTTGTGGTTTCCTCTGTCTCACTGATCTTTAGAGGAGCAGACTCCACGATAGTATTTGCTTGCTCAAGTAACTTATCTAAATCCAAATCCTCTTCAAACTGAGCAAAGCATGCCTCCATAATGTCCTCAGACTTCCCTTCTTTCTTGGGCGTTTGTAGTCTCTCAAGGTAAGGCACTTTAGGTAAAAACGACCTAGAGAGATCCTTAATAATACGAGTGGCTGTAGATGGCTCAGCATCTCTCTTCTCATTGTTGCCACTCTCTTGCCCTTGGTGCATAGCAGGGTTCTCTTCCACTTGATTATCCACTTGTCTCCCAGACAAGTATGGGACAATTGATTGCACTTGTTCCTGCCAATGTATTGGAGTTGAAGAATTTCCCACCGCAAACTGTTCCTTTGGGTTAGGCTCAGATTGACTGGGGAACTTTCCTTCCTCTCCTTCACCCACGTAACTTGCAATTTGATCAATTTGACTCTGTAGTGTGGCAATAGCTTGGGTGTTTTCTATTGTTGCACTCATCACTTCACTCATAGATTGGCTAGTCGTTTTCATGAAATCATTGAGAGTGTCCTCCAATGACTATGAAACCGACACTGGCGCTTGAATGGGAGCTGGTAAGTGGGTGATGGTGCTGGATAAGCTGAGTGACCATAATTTGTAATTGGTGGAGGAAATTCGGGAGTGTATTAATTGTGAGCATGGTAAGGGGCTCCTCCCTGATTCATTGGTTGGTTCTGATCCCATGAAAAATTAGAGTGGTCCCACCACCCTGGATTTTATGTTTTAGAGCAAGATCCATTTGATTGCCAACAACAGTCATTGAAAGCATTCATTTGTTCCATAGGATACTCGGCATAAGCCGGCATTGATGGGCAATTCTGTGCTAGATGCATGGGACTAGCACAGACGGAACAGCTTTCAACATTGAAAGTGTTGGCAGCATTGAGGGATGGGCCGGTCATTTTAATGAAATCCTTGAGGGCGTCCTCTAAAGACTGTGAAACCGGCGCTGGATTCATCCACATTTTTTTTTTTTAGTTTTTTAATTTTTCTAACTCTTTTTTTTTTTATAACTAACTAGTAGAAAAATAAAATCAATTCAGACCAAAAATTTTCACAAACAAAACAATTCCCTGGCAACGGTGCCAAAAACTTGTTGTAAGTTTTAAATTACTCACAAGCGCACGAGTCGTTTGCAGTATAGTGTTGTGCAAGTGCAGGGTAGAATCCACAGGGAATTGCGTTGTGAAAATATAATTTTTAATCTAAATTAATTCTATCTTAACCTAGTTCCGAATTTTGAATGATAATTTGCGAAACAAATTAAAACTAAATTAAATTGATTTAAAATCTAATAATAAAAAGCACTAAGGTTTCCGAATTCACCCCACCGAAGTTAAGCATACATGTTCTAAAAATATAGCCTATCAAAACATTCAATGAATCCAACTATAAGACAAAAAACAAAGAATATCCCAACTAAACCAAAAGCACCCGATGTATCCGCTCTTAACAAATCACAAAGGGAATCCAATTTAATCGAAAAGCATTCAATGTATCCATCAGATGAAACACAAAGAAAATCCAACAGACAATTTAAACTCAATCAATTATAAGATTAACTCAAATAATTGACAGAACATTTATACTAAAAATTGTCAGATTTGTACAAGCAAATCTGAACTACTACGCCAAACAACGGCGGGGCTTCATCTTCAACCTTAGCTGAAGAGTCTAGCCACTCATAACTATAAAACTATAATAACAAGTGCTAAACATTTAAACTAAAACAACTGAATATAAAGAAATAAATAAACAACTTTACATGGGAGAAATTCCACTCGCTGCCGGGAGGCGCTTCCCCTCGTGGTAGCAATGCCTTCGGGATCCACCAGAATGTTGGCGGACGTCCACCGGTAAACACCAAAGTGGCTCAGGAATTGTACACTGAATGATGAAGTCAGGTGGTGTTTATATAGGGGGAGACCCAGAGCACAATGGGTTTCAAAATCGATGTGGGATACTGTCCGAGTGCGATCGATCACACTCTGGTGCGCTCGAGCACACATCGGCGCACTACAGAGCATTTTTAACCGATGTGGGATGTGCGAGTGCGCATTTGCGATCGATCGCAAGTCTGGTGCGATCGAGCGCACTAGACATTTTCAGCTTGACCCTTGTTTACTAAAATGGCCATAACTTTCTCTAGAAAAATCATTTTTGCAAGCCGTAAAATCCCTCAGAAAATAGACTTCCGGATCTTTCCAAGCATATATGGCTCATCTCCTGGTTCTTCCGGAATCAATAGTAAAATCCGCAAAAATGACTGATCTGTAAGGCGATTTTGGAAATTTTAGTGAAACTCCTTTCCCAGTGCTTGTAAACCTGAAAAACAACGAAAACAACTCAAAGTAACAAATTCCTAAGCTAACAAATGTAAATTTAAGGGCTAAAATATGCAATATTTGGCACTCATCAACAACCTTGGTCTCCTCGCTGCAAGCAACCCTCCAATGATCACCTCCCAACTTCAAGCTCTTCTAGCAACCTCAATCGACTCTGAGAAATCTCCCAAGATCTCCTTCCAAATCTCTAAACCAACTCCGTGCACTCTCAAAATTTCCTTTTCTCTCAAAACTCGAAATAAGAAAGCAAGAAGTGAAGTGAGTAGAAGAGGGAAGAAATCACCCTTATATAGGGTTAAAGGCATCAGGAACGAAGGGCATTAATTTCTCTACAGCTGAAGAGACACGACCCTTGATGAAATCGAGACACCGTTTGCTCTCCCCAAAGCTCTAACTGCTAAAAAGGTAAGACGTCTCCTATACCCTATGCATCATTCGCTCTCCCCTAAGCCAAAAGTAGGTAATCAAATAAATGCACGTCGCCATTCAAAGCCCCCCATTTAATGCATTCTGACACCATGAAAAGAAGAAACCGTAGGGGGCCCAGAAGAAAGAAGCCCCAAGTGGCCCAAAGAAAAAGCCCAAGAAAGAGAAGCCCTAAGGAGCCCAAGGATAAAAGGCCCTAAGAAACCCGGAGAAGAGAAGCCCAAAAGTCTCTTAAAATCTCCAAGTCCGAGCGTGTGAGCTGTTTGTCACATGCTCAGCCTAAAATCACTAAGTCCGAGCGTGTGAGTTGCTTGTCACATGCTCGGCCTAAAATCTCCAAGACCGAGCGTGTGAGCTGCTTGTCACATGCTCGACCTAAAATCTCCAAGTCCGAGCATGTGAGCTGTTCGTCACATGCTCGGCCTGAAATCTCTAAGATCGAGCATATGAGCTACTTGTCATATGCTCGACCTAAAATCTCCAAGTCTGAGCATGTGAGTTACTTGTCACATGCTCGGCCTAAAATCTCCAAGTCTAAGTGTGTGAGCTGCTTGTCACATGCTCAGCCTAAAATCTTCAAGATCTAGCATGTGGACTTGCTTGTCACATGCTCGGGCTAGAATCTCCAAGTCCGAGCATGTGAGCTGCTTGTCACATACTCGGGCTAAAATCTCCAAGTCCAAGGGTGTGAACTGCTTGTCACATGCTCGGCTTAGAATCTCCAAGCCCATACTTGTCACATGCTTGGCTTAAAATCTCTAAGTCTAAGCATGAGAGCTACTTGTCACATGCTTGGCCTGATATCTTCAAAACCGAGCATGTGAGCTGCTTGTCACATGCTCGGCCTAAAATCTCCAAGTCCGAGCATGTGAGCTACTTGTCACATGCTCGGCTTGAAATCTCCAAGTTCGAGCATGTGAGCTGCTCGTCATACGCTTAGCCTAGGATCTCCATATCCGAGCATGTGAGTTGCTTGTCATATGCTCGGCCTAGAATCTCCAAGTCCGAGCGAGTGAGTTCCTCGTCACATGCTCAGCCCAAAGTCTCCGAATCCAAGCATATGAGCAATGCTTGGCCTAAAATCTTATAAACGTCCATCACTCCTAAGTACAAATACACCCTTAGACAGAATCACAACATACTTCCTCAAAGCACATGAGTGCTTGAGAAAGTGGGGGGCCTGTGATGGATCCCACAACAGCCACGACTAATGGACCATCGACACATAGAGCCCATACACCATCGACATGTAGAGTCACCTGCAGCCAATGGACCATTAACACATGGTGTCATATGTCACTAATAGGCTGCTAACACGTGTCCTGTTTCTATCTTACGACCAAAAGACACGTGGAATGAGCGGGTCACGCAATCACCACGTCAAAGAGCGATTAACCGACCAACCCACGCCTGAACACGCGATCATCTGATCACACAACTGAGATTTCACTGCAGAAACATGGGATTACAGGAATGGAACCATCTTTCCCACATGGTCGACCTTCCTATAAAAAGCCTAAGGTATATAGATCCAATCAATATTCTTTATTCTTTACAAATTCACCACACCAACAATCACTCCCCATTTTTTCGTGCCCTCATGCTGATAAGAGCGTATGAGTGTCCTCGGAGGCCTTCCCCCTCCTCACCCTTCGTGGACCCTCTAGTTAACCCATCCTACTGGTGCAGATCCTAAGGAATTGACCCCGAGTCAACAGCAGCTCCTCGGCATCAACAATACGTCATCTATAAAATTATAAGTTCTTCTTCAACCTATACTACAATAACTAATAAGTCCTTTTCAAAATGTATTTATCAAAGGTAGATAGATTACTTGGCTCATTAACGTCTTCATTCACTTAATAAATGTTGGAATTATTTGTGTATGAATGCTTTAATTCTTGTTACTAATAATAATTTATACTAATAATTAAACATAACAGTTAAGAAAGATTAGAACAAGAAAGCTTAGCTATAGAGGCACGCAGAAGTGTTGTCCTTAAAGGTAAATTTCACATCCCCGAAGTCTTTGAATTGGCACATATGGTCTTAATGCTTTTGCCATCCAGGATTCAACTATAGCAATCCTTTGTGTGAATGCACATCCACTATAAAGGCTAAAAGATTGGTATTGGAAATTCCTTGCTACTTATACCTCACAAGACTCTCTAAATTATCAAGATATGATATTCACAAAGAAGAGATAAGATTGAAAAATGATTGTTGTGTGTTTTACAAATGGGAGAGGAGAAGAGTTTATACAGTATTATCTCCAACGGCTACTTTGACCAATAACAGCTACTTTGACTCCAACAACTAGTTTGACCAAAGATTAAAGGTGTTTTGAAACACTTAAAAATAAATCTAACAATCCCTTACATGTTTCAAAATACTTTATTAACAGTAGCAAGGAATACAAGAAAGTTATACATTAGTGATAGTATCTTTCGGTTTGAACTTCACATAGAAATAACTACTTGGGACCACATAAATATGGTGGAGCTAAGCTCATTGAACAAATTCCTTGAATATGATACGACCAAGATAGTTGTTCACATAACATCCTTAACAGTAGTAATTCCAACAGTTTGGCACTTTTAAATCCATGTGCCTACCTAGATTTTTATGAGTGCTTTAGCAACTTGCCCAAGTCACATGGGACATGGGGAGTGGCTTAACTCCCACACTCGTATAGGTTACATCCATCAAGAGTGTACTGTGATCAACACCCATCCTTAAGAGCTATAATTTCATCCTCACAAGAATCACAATTGCCCTATCATACACCATAGGGAAGGACTCTTACCAATCATCTCATATGAATAGGTATAGATAAGTGATAGTGCCTCATGAGACTCTAGTGACTTTGTTCTTCCCATTTAACCTCATTCATGGGATCTCTAATCATAAATGTTGGGTATTCATTTCTTAGTCTCACTAATGGGTATCAGTCTTATCCCCTTCGATGTTTTTCCTCACTAGCTCTCTTGCTAATGGCTTGGTTAAAGAATTGGCTAGATTCCTCTTTAAGCTCACAAAGTTATTTTAATTCATGCCCTTTGATAGGCAATACCCCTTAACGGGCAACAATACAATATCCATATGCCCCTTAATGGGCCAATCACATATCTCATTGCCCCTCACTGGGCCACATATCACATTTTATATTTATTTGTATAGAGAACTACCCAGGACTTTCATTTCAGAATGCCCTTTATTGGATAAATCACAATAATCGTATGCCTCTCAACGAGCTAATCAAAATACAGTATAAAGTTTATTTTATTTTATTTAGCACAAGCTATTGTCGATTGGCAATCATAACGGAGAGTCTCCGATAAAACTGGTCTCCTCCACAATGGAATATTCACAAATAACTATTTTTCCCTTTAGCTTCAGACACAACATTCTTTAAAGTAATAAATTTATATTCCATAGTGGACCTCACAATTATAGTATACTTGGAAGATTTTCAAATGACTGTACCACCTGCCAGAGTAAATAGATAGCCACTCTTGGGCCGTAATTGGCTCATATTAGTATAACCTTTTAGTACACCCAACAATATATGATATACCAATATGGATAGTCAATAAATAAATTTAATTAAAATTTTAGAACCATTTTTTCTCTTTTTATGTTCCAATAACAATTTTTTTTTTCCAAAGACCCCCCACATTTTTAAATATCTCATAAAGAATTTCATACTCGAAGGTCCAAAATTTTTTAAGGTACACAAGTTCTCAAATATTAGTTCATGTTTTGCACAATGTTCATCAAGCCTCATATAAAACACATCTCATTTTATATGGTACCAAAATACCATATCACATAATATTCATTTATGAGCAAATCGCGTGATAACAAATAATTAGAGGCTTTGATTATTTGTATAAAATATATATCATTTAGGTGTTTTTCTTTCCCTTTTTTTCCTACTTCATTCTTCCATATATCAAAAAAATTTCCAAAGTGTAGTGATGACATCCGTTGTCTCCCACTACACCATTGATGAGAGCCATAAAATGCACATTAATAGTTCTTAATCGTTAGCATTTTAGGGTTGATCTAGATCTTAATTGCGCTTTTATATGTTAATAACTTTAAAGTGGTATTCTTGGATCATTAACTTATTTCGGTGCATTTTCAGGTAATTTAAGTTCAAAAGAGGAGAAAAAGCTATTGCTGTTTGAAGCACGAAGACTTGAGGCACACCGAAGTAAAGACATGGTTACAGAAGGGAAAAATGAAGAGAAATCAAGTTTATAGGGTGTGAGTCGCGGCTTAGAATTATGCAAGCCTCGGCCTCCAGAAAGTACATCAAAAAAGCAAGAAAGAAGGATCAGGTCAGTCCTAGGCCTGGATCAAGGTGAGCCGCGGCCTGGAGGGCTGAGCCTAGGCCTGGGTCAAGCTGGGCCGCGGCCCACATAATGGTGAAGATGCAGCACAAAGTGAGCCTAGGCCTGGCTCAATCTGAGCCTAGGCGGGACCCCGACCCCCTGTCTCCGAGTTACAACTTAATTAGGGTTTCTTATAATTGTTTAAACCCTAATACATCCTTGGACCTCTTGTATATAAATAGCCCACTTAAGGTTTGATCAAAGACATTCACAAAACCTGGAAAACTGAAGGAAGCAACCAATTCTCCTCCATCAAAGTGATCAACCATGACCCCCATAGTTAACTAATCTCCAAGCAAGGCGAAGGGATGATTCCCTAGGTGTAGTTGTTCCTATTTTTCTTTCTTTGATTCAGTTGTAGTAGGGATTTAATGTCACAACATTGTTATGATTTACTTTGCTAACTATTAAAAGATTTTCTCTAATCCGGTGATTGTATCTTTCTACTTGATATAAATCTAGTCATGCTTTTATTATGTCAAAATTATTTGGGTATGATTGAGTCCGGTAGATTTATCCTTTTGGCTTATCCATTACTGCAGTATTTTCATAAAAAGATATATTGTCATTTCTTGATAAACCTATAGGATAGGTCATGTGTGCATGAGACAAAAGTAAAGTATTTCATAACAATTACATTAGGGTTTTTATACGTGCTCTCATTGAATATCTTCCGATTGCTTGTTTGGGATGTGAAACTTGCAATCGAGATAAAAACAACTAAATCAAGTTAGGATTAGGGCAACGAACCTAGGGAGGATTCTCGAAACCTTATTGTTCCTCTATTATATTTTACAATCTATTTTACACAATTACTCCATTATCAACAGTTCATACTTTCTCACTTAAATCTTTATCGTTTGTGTTATGGTTCACACCTTCTTTTGTAGCTAACTTGTTTCCCTGTGGAATCGACACCCCAAAGTTGTGCTACAACTACCGCGTTATACTTTGGGCTTAATCAAATTTTGGTGCCGTTGCCGAGGAAACACGCTTAGTTACAAAGAAGTTAGTCAAATCTAAGACAAGACGGTACTATCTTTCCTTTCTATTAGTTTTGATTTTCTGGTTTATTTTATTTGGTTCTGTCCTGTTTTATTTGTCACTTTTAAAACTCAATTGGTGTATACTCAGACCGAGAGATTCGTGATGGAGATTCATTAAAAGACCCGAAATAGAAATACATTTCCCTTCCACGTCTGTTAGTGAAACCTTGCCTAGATCAAACCCTAGTGTACACCCAATAGAAAATATAGAAAATTTTGTTGACACGGCTGAAAACCCTAATTAGAATGTTGCTAGGACACTTAGAGATTACCTACATCCTAGTCGGACAGCCACACCATCACACATTATGTTTCCAGCTAACACTCGCCATCAAGATTTTAAAACAGGGATGATACAATTACTCCCTACTTTTCATGCCTTGGAAAACGAGAACTCATATGTGCACATTAGAGAGTTTGAGGAAGTAGTTGCGACTTTTCATAGTCAAGATGCTACTGATGATATCGTGAGACTCAAGTTTTTTCCTTTTTCTTTGAAGGATAAAGCTAAGAGTTGGTTAAACTCGCTGAGACCACGATCAATTGGGTCATGGAATGAGATGACCCAAGTCTTTTTTAACAAATACTTCCCTCAATATAAGACTAATGCTTTGAAAAGACAAATCTCCACCTTTGCACAAAAGGAAAATGAGACTTTGTATCAATCTTGGGAGAAATTTAAGGAGCTGTTAAGTATATGTCCACATCATGGGTAAGAAAATTAGCGTTTAGTGAGCTATTTCTATGAGGGTCTTACCTATAAAGAGCGCCAATTTGTAGAGATGATGTGTAATGGTGAGTTTCTGTAAAAAGACCTTGATGAGGCTATTGAGTACCTCAATGAGCTTGCTGAAAAAGCTCACACATGGACTGGACCTAGTGCTACTAAAAGCACAAATAGGTCACGACCGATAGGAAACCCTAGTGGTGGAGGAATTTACCATCTTAAGGAAGAGGATAACCTTAAAGCCAAGGTCGAGATGCTTACTAGGGAGTTAGAGGCATTAAAACCTAAAAAGCCAACACACATGGTTAATCAAGTTGAACCTTTAAAACCATATTTTGTGTGTGGCGGGGTTGATCATCCCTCTCAAGATTGCCCCACATTTGTTGATATGAGAGGGCTGTACGAGGAATAATATAATGCCTTAGGCATATACAAGAAGCCTCCAGCACCCTTCTCTAACACTTATAATCCGGGGTGGCGAAATCGTCCTAACTTCAGCTGAAAATCTGAAAATCAGCAGCATGCACAACCCCCTAGATCATACCCAGCACCTTATCATGCACCCTCGTCCTCTAGAAACTCTTTAGAAGACACTTTACATGCTTTTATAGAAGCACAAGGTGAGACAAACCAAAGGTGTGAGGCTTTAAATACACAAGTGGTTGAGGAAAACAAAGAAATAAGGAGCCAAGTGTCTAAATTAATGGGCTCCCTGATGTGACTGAGCGAAGTAAGTTCCCTTCCCAAGCTCAGTCCATACCTCACGGTCAACATATGGCACAAGAAAATTTGAAAGATGTAAATGCCATTATGACCCGCAGTGGTAAGTCACTACACATCCCATCAATGAATAAACCCGAGGATGTGAGAAAGGGTCAAACTAGTAGTGAAGCCGAGCTGCCCAAAGACCCTAAAGTGACCAAAAGTCCTATTAAGGCACCATTCCTCAAGCCTTAAAATCCAACAAGAAAAATCTGGAAATAAATAATGAAATCCTAAAGAACTTAAGGCAAGTAAAACTTAATCTTCCTCTTTTGCATGTGATTAAACAAGTCCCTACCTATGCAAAGGTACTCAAGGCTCTATGCACAATTAAGAGGAAGCACCATGTAAAGAAAACAACATTTTTAACTGAGCTAGTTAGTGTGTTAATTAAGCAAAGAATTCCCCCAAAATATAAGGATTCGGGCTGTCCTACCATTGCTTGCAGCATTGGAAATCTTGAGGTTGGATAAGTCTTGCTAGATTTAGGAGCTAGTGTAAACCTAATGCCATTTTTTATTTACTTACAGCTGGGGTTCGGAGAAATCAAACCAACCGGCGTGGTATTGCAATTGGCTGATCGTTCAGTCAAAGTACCCTGGGGTGTGGTAGAGGATGTTTTGATTCAAATCGATAAATTTTACTATCCTGTTGATTTCTTAATTATTGATACTACTTCTGCTATTGACACCAACTCTAAAATCCCTTTGATTTTGGGTAGACCTTTCCTTGCTATTGCTAATGCTCTAATAAATTGTAGGAATGGACTCATGAAGCTGTCCTTTGAAAACATGACCCTTGAAGTAAATATTTTCAATGTTGCAAAACAGCCCGAAGATGAGGAAGAAAACCACCAGCTTTACATGATCGAGTCACTCAATGAGGGAGTTTCCTTAGCTCATGATTATGATCCTCTTAAAAATCTTCTTGTTAATTATGAGATAGATTTATTTGATGATAAAACTGATATAATTAATATTTGTGCTATTTTTGACAAATCTCAGGATTATAGCAATCGAGCATGGCAACCAAAGTTTGAGGAGCTGCTTGAAAGAAGCAAGACACAAGTCCCATCAAGTGTAGAAGCACCTAAAGTCGAATTGAAGCCACTACCTAAGGGTTTAAAGCATGCCTTTCTCGATCCAAGTGATACCTTTCCTGTTATTATTTCTTCTAAATTATCTGAGACCCAAGATCATGTAGCCCTTAAGTACCCTCTTACAAAGAAGGATGCTAAAGCACGACTAATACGATGGATCCTACTCCTATAAGAATTCGACATCACCATCAAAGACAAAAAAGGAGTAGAGAATGTAGTGGCTGGCCATCTATCCAGGCTCACTTTTGAGGATACTTGCGATGACATACCAATCAAAGATGACTTTCCCGATGAGTATTTACTCTCCGTTACTTCTTTACCATGGTTTGCTCACATCGTGAATTATTTGGCTACAGGTGAGATACCAATGGATTGGAGTGCTCAAGACAAGAAGAAATTCTTATATGAGGTACATAATTTCTATTAGGATGACCCTTATCTTTTCAAGTACTGCCCTAACCAAATTCTAAGGCGTTGCATACCTAATGAAGAGATTGCAAGTGTCTTAGAATTTTGTCACTCCCAAGCTTGTGGAGGCCAATTTTCAATGAAAAAAAACCGCTGTGAAAATTTTGCGGTGTGGATTTTATTGGCCTACCTTGTTTAGAGATGAAAACACCTATTGTCACTCATGTGAAAGGTGTCAAAAGTTAGGAGTTGTGTCTCACCGAAATATGATGCCCCTAAACCCTATTTTAGTAATTGAAATCTTTGATTGTTGGGGCATCGATTTCATGGGACCCTTTCCTCCTTCCTTCGGATACCAATACATCATTATGGCAATAGATTATGTATCTAAGTGGGTAGAGGCAGCAGTTTGCTAAAGCAATAACGGTAATTAAATTTCTTAAAGAACATGTGTTATCTCAATTTGGCACACCACATGCTATAATTAGTGATCGAGGTACACATTTTTGCAACCGTTCTTTTGAAGCTTTGATGAAAAAATATGGAGTACTACATAAAATTTCTACTGCCTACCATCCCCAGACTAGTGGACTAGTAAAGCTTGTGAATAGGGAGATTAAACAAATTTTAGAAAAAACAGTTAACTCATATCGCAAAGATTGGTCTTTGAGACTAACCGATGCGCTTTGGGCCTACCGTACAGCTTTTAAAACTCCTTTAAGTATGTCACCTTATCGGCTTGTTTTTGGAAAGCCTTGCCACTTACCCGTGGAGCTCGAGCATCGAGCTTATTAGGCCTTCAAGTCTTTTAATTTTGACATAGGAGAGGCGGGTAAGCTTAGGAAGTATCAATTGACTGAGTTAGAGGAATTAAGAAACGATGCTTATGAGAATTCTAGAATCTATAAGACTAAGATGAAAGTATTCCATGATAAAAACATTTTGAGGAAAACATTTAGACCCAATGATCAGGTGTTCTTATACGATTCTAGACTCCATAAGCATCCTGAAAAACTTTGGTCAAGATAAACTGGTCCTTTCATAGTAAAAAATGTTTTTGAAAATGGTGCGGTAGAAATAGAAGACACTAGGGATGGTCGAATTTTTAAAGTGAATGGTCAGCGCCTTAAGATCTTAATCGATAGAGAAGATCCAGAAGTAGAAGGCATTCCACTTATGGACCTGGTCTATTCCTCTTGACCACAGCACACAGGTACGTTTGTATTTTTTTTCTTTTATTTTGTTTGTTTTACTTAGGTTTATCTCAATTTTAGTTCTTTTAGTTTGATTTAATTTAACCTAATCCTTAGCTTACAAGCCAGTTTTTTTTATTTTCTCTTTTATATATATATGGATAGGCTAACTTTATTATTTTTTTTAGGAGCAAACCAGTTTTTTTTTTTTTTTCATTTTGCACCAGGCCGTGCTTAGGCCCAGCACAATCCATGCCTAGGCCCACAGAACCAGGTCCATGCCGCACTAGCCCAAGCCGTGCCCCACAGCATGCATCTCCAACCTGCCCAAAGTAAGCCGTGGCGCACCCTGAGCCAAGCCGCGGCTTGCTCTGTTTTGCCACCTACACAAATTTAAAACCCTTTTTTTCTGCACTTTCTCTTCTTCATCTCATCACACGAACCCAGCAGCCCTTTTCTCCTTTTTTCTTCCTCTTTCTAAACCCTAGCCTCTCTCCTCACTTTTCCTCAAAATTTCTTTATTTTAACTCCATTTCTTGTAGGTTTTTGCACTAATCTTGCAACTTTTGTTGGAAATTTCTCCAATCAACTTGGTTTTAAGAAGCTTTTGGTGTTCATCAAGCAAACTTCAAGTTGGTGGTTAGTTTTCTTCTCTCCAATTTTGAGTATCAAGTAAGCATAAATTCTTCCCTTTATTGTTCACTTGTGCTATTTGGGTGGTTGATTTTGACATTATTTTATTATTCTATACACTTGATTCACATGGCACCCAAATCCAAGAGACTAAGAGGGAAACAACCTCAAGAATATGATGAGAGAAAATTTGCTAGTTTTGAGGCTAGTGAGCGTTATCTTAACTTGTTAAATACTAGGAAAATCATTCCTGAGAGAGGATTCAATATCACTGAGAGGGGGAATCCAAACTTATTTAGAATTATTATTGCTAGGAATTGGGGCACATTTACAAGACAACCTTCTCATTCCCTCCCAAATATAGTTAGAGAATTCTATGCCAATGCAACCGAACATCAGAATGGTAAGGTAATGGTGAGAGGAAAAACAGTCTCTTTTAGCAGCACCTCCATTAACAGGATCTATGGGTTACCTGACATTGCCAACTGTGAGTATCTTGCATATATATCTAGAATTGATTATGACGAGATTTGCAGTACTCTTTGTATTCTGGGCACCACTTGGAAAATGTCGGGTCAAACCCATAAAACCTTGTCCGGTGCATCTCTTGTTATTAATGCTCGGGCTTGGCAATATTTTGTATGCCAACGAATGATGCCCGCAACACATTATAGTGACTTGTCTATTAAGAGAGCTGTTTTGATATATGCCATATTGATGGGTATGACCATAGATGTGGGCCAAGTCATATTCAATTCTATCCTATACACTGTGCGACACAAGCTTGGATTATACTTTCCTTCATTAATTACCCAATTATGCATCCAAGCCGATGTCCCTTACAGTAGTAATGAACAAACCCATCCACCCAAGAAACCCATCGATGATGGCCTACTCACTCTAATTAAAGCCTAAGGCCGCACACCCCAGGAGAAAGAGCCGCAATTGCTGCTCCCCCTCCTCCACCCTCTAGGCATTACACTGTTGCCGAACACCTTGAGCGTTTAGAGATTCATTTTGATGAAAATAAAAAAAGTTTGCGTGATAGATTCGATCGTCAAGAACGCTTCTTTAATCATCAAGAATGCTTCTCTAATCGTCAAGAACGATTCTTGGCTAGGCAAGCCGATTATCAAGCAGGGGTGTACTCTTCTTTTGGCCAAATATAGCAACACCTTGCCTCCACTACTGGTTGTAACATGGATCATTTTTCTACTTTGCCACCCTACTCAAGTTCATCTTTTGATCCACCTACCGAGGACGGTGAAGAGAATGAAGGTGAAGAAAACGAAGGTGAGGAAAATGAAGAAGAGAATGAGGACGAGGATGATGATATAGAGGATTAATTGTGGGTGCTATGTTGTTGTCCCCCTTTAGTTTATTTTTATAGGATAACTATACTAACCTTTCTTGAGTTTTTTCCTTTTGTTTTCATACTCTATTTTCGTTTTCAGTTATTTATTTCCATTTCCTATGCTAACATACAGTGAAAATCTTCATGGTACACCGTAGTTGCTTTCTTTTTGTTTGCTCTATGTTGTAGATCAGACTTTTAACAAGAAGTATAGCATGCAGTTCAAATGGAGATGCACAATTTTCAGCTTCTGTGCACTTGTGCTTCAAAGAGAATATACACATATGTTGAGAAAGCACTCAAGAGGAGTAAGGATGGAAATATGCAAAAGTATATTACTACCATAACCCAAGTACATTAAAAGGAGATAAGTTGGGGGTTGTGGAAAAGAAAAGAAAAGAAAAGAAAAGAACAAAAAAGGAGGTAAATGATCTTATGCCAAAAATACAAAAGAAAAAGAATGAAATATGGCAAAGAAAGAAGAAGAGAGAAGAAAAGTGTTGACTTATTGAAAGAAAAGCTCTTAAGAAAATGTTTGAAAGAGTTGGGTGTTGAAGTAAGGTTATCCAGTACGTAAAGTAGTTATGTTTAAAACTAAGAGATTGAGTTCTTTTACTTATTAAATCCTTCCCATTCTTTCTTAACCTTTACCTTAGCCTAATGTTACAAGCTTATTAAAGACCTACTGATCCAATGTAGTGTGACTTTTCTACAATAGTGGAGAGTGATTTGAAAAATAAGCCTATGGAGCTTGTTTTAATGATTGGAGTCACGTAATTTATCATGTTTTAGAGGCCAAGACTTGTATTCACGAATGTTATGCATAAAATCATTCGGATGTTCGGGTTAATAGATTGTGGTAAGATGGATGTAAAGAGTCAATAACAATCTCAAGATTGATGCTTGGATTACTTTTGAAATTGGGGTGAAATTTAATGATTCTATATGCTGTGTGCTATGTGAAATTTTTGAGGCAAAATGTGAATTACTCTCGGTTAACACTGAAATTGCTTTACTTTGTTGTGATTCTCACCAAAGAATTCATCTCTTGTTTTTGCTTGAATTGCTAGGGACTAGCAATAAGCTAGTTGGGGGTTGTGGTGAGAGCCATAAAACGCACATTAATAGTTCTTAATCATTAGCATTTTAGGGTTGTTCTAGATCTTAATTGCACTTTTATACGTTAATAACTCTTTAGTGGTATTCTTGGATCACTAACTTATTTCAGTGCATTTTCAGGTAATTTAAGTTCAAAAGAGAAGAAAAAGCTATTGTTGTTTGAAGCACGAAGACTCAAGGCACACCGAAGTAAAGATATGGTTACAGAATGGAAAAATGAAGAGAAATCAAGTTTACAGGGTGTGAGCTGCGACCTAGAATTATCCAAACCTCGGCCTCCAGAAAGTACATCAAAAGAGCAAGAAAAAAGGATTAGGTTAGGCCTAGGCCTAGATCAAGGTGAGTTGCGGCTTGGAGGGCTGAGCCTAGGCTTGGGTCAAGCTGGGCCGCGGCCCACAGAATGGTGAAATGCAGCACAAAATGAGCCTAGGCGCGACCCTGACCCCCTGTCTCCGAGTTACAACTTAATTAGGGTTTCTTATGATTGTTTAAACCCTAAAACATCATTAGACCTCTTGTATATAAATAGCCCACTTAGGGTTTGATAAAGGACATTCACAAAACCTGGAAACCTGAACGAAGCAACCAATTCTCCTCCATCAAAGTGATCAACCATGAGCCCTATAGCTAACTAATCTCCAAGCAAGGCGAAGGGATGATTGCTTCGGTTTGAAATTAATTTAAGTATCAATCTTCATTTGGTTTGAGACTCTAGTTTGTGGTAGGATTGTATGATTAGTCTAAGACATTTAGAGAAGTTTTTTTGTGTGATTGCTTTATGAATACTTTTGCGGTCTCGACAAGCTCTAGAACTTATTTGATAATCACTTGAGGTGAATTCCTAGAATGCACACTACTTAGGATATGATATAGGCCATTTTTGGACCGTTTGAGCCTTTCAAACCTACCATTGCTATATTTATTGCTAGTCACCTATTTGAGCCTTTTTCTTGAAAGAGAATTTGAGCCTTTTTCTTGAAAAAGAATTTGAGCCTTGTTTCTTTCAATAGCCCATTTACTCATTTTTATGAGCCTAAAAATATTTTATCCTTACCTTTCTTTTAAAAGAACTTAGTTATACACATATTGTGAGAAGCACTTAAAAGGAGTAAGGGTGGAAATATGAAAAAAAAAATATTACTACCAAAACCCAAGTACATTAAAGGAGATAAGTTGGGGGTTGCGGAAAAGAAAAGAAAAAAAAATGAAAAAGGAGGTGAATGGTCTTATGCTAAAATACAAAAGAAAAGAAAAGAAAAGAAAAAAAAATAAAAGAGAAGTGAATTATGGCAAAGAAAGAAGAAAAGAAAAGAAAATAAAAGTGGTGATTTATTGAGAGATATGCTCTTATAAAAAATGGTTAAAAGAGTTGGGTGTTGAAGTAAAGGTTATCAAATGCTTAAAGTGGTTGTGTTTAAAGCTAAGAGATTGAGTTCTTGTACTCGTGAATCCTTCCTATTTTTTTCTTAACCTTTACCTTAGCCTAACGTTACAAGCTTATTAAAGACCTATTGATCCAATGTAATGTGATTTTTCTACAATAGTGGAGAGTGGTTTGAAATGTAAGCATATAGAGCTTGTTTTTGTGATTGACATCACAAAATTTATCATGTTTTAGAGGTTAATACTTGTATTCACGAATCTTATGCATAAAGTCATTCGAATGTTTGGATTAATGGATTGTGGTAAGATGGATGTAAAGAGATAATAACGATTTTAAGATTGATGTTTGGATTACTTTTGGATTTGGGTGAAATTTAATTATTCTTTGTGCTATGTGTTATGTGCAATTTTTGAGACAAAATGTGAATTACTCTTGGTTAACACTAATATTCCTTTTCATTTACTTTGATTCCCACTATAGAATTCATCTCTTATTTTCGCTTGAATTGCTAGGGACTAGCAATAAGCTAGTTGGGGGTTGTGATGAGAGCCATAAAATGCATCTCAATAGTGTTTAATTGTTAGCATTTTAGGATTGATCTCAGTCTTTATTGCACTTTTATATGTTAATAACTCTAAAGTGATATTATTGGATCACTGACTTATTTTAGTGCATTTTCAGGTACTTTGAGTAAAAAAAAAAGAAGAAGCGATCATTGCTTAAAGCACCAAGATTCCATGCATACCGGAGTGAAGGACAAGATGTTGCTGCCTGCACTGCGCTCGAGTGCAAAAACATTGTGAGTGCACTCGAGCGCCCAAGCCCGCGATCGAGCGCACGCGCACATCCCACATCGACTAAGAAGTACTTTGCAGTGCAACTGCGCTCGAGTGCACCAACCTACAATCGAGCGCACTGCGATCGAGTGCACCAAGCCTACGATCGAGCGCACTCGGGCAGTATCCCACATCTGATAGAAAACACATTGCACTCTGGGAGTTTGCATATAAAAGACCCACTCCACTTCAGCTTTGAGAATCATCTGGGAGTAGATCCAGAGGGCCTTTAGGAGGACTCCTGAGTACTTTTGGAGGGCAAGCTGAGGAATCTCCGAAGCTTTGCTACCGAGGGGGAGATCATTGAGAGGCCGGAGGCAACTCAAGGAAGCATGAGCCCCACGACCAACTAGTCTCCAAGCAAGGCAAAGGGATGAATCCCTAGGTGTAGTTGTCCTTATTTTCCTTTATCTAATTCAGTTGTAGTTTGGAATTATTTTCATTAAACATTATTATGATTTACTCTTTGATTTAATTAGAAGATTTCCTATTAATCCGATGATTGCATGCTTCTCCTAGATATAAATCTAGTCATGCTCTTCTTATGTCAATTTGTTTGGATGTGATTGAGTCCGGTAGATTTATCTTTTAGGTTTGTCCATTGCTGCGATATTGTCATTTAGATATATTGTCGTCTCTTGATAAATCTAGAGGATAGGTCATGTATGCTTAACTCAAAAGTAAAGAGTAATTCATATCAATTACATTAAGGCTTATATATGTGCTTTAATTGAATATTTGTAGATTGCCTATTTGGGATGTGAAACTTGCAATCGAGATTAAAACAACTGAATCAAGTTAGGATTAGGGCAACGAACCTAGGGAGGATTCCCGGAACCTTGTTGCCTCCATTATATTATTTACACAATTCCCTTCACACTATTTCACTATCAAACTCAGATTTATTCACTTGATCTTTATCGTTTGTGTTGAGGTTCACACATTCTCTTGTAGTTAGTTTGTTTCCCTATGGAATCGACACCCCAAAGTTGTACTACAACTACCGCGTTATACTTTGGGCATAATCAGATATACAATTGGTTCATGAACAAATTCTACTCCCATCAGAAGAGCACTGAGTTGAGAATTAAGATTGCCACGTTCTCACAAATGGAGGGAGAACCCTTCCATGAAGCATAGGACAGGTTCAAGATGCTTCTAATCTAGTGTTGATAAGAGCCATAAAATGCTCCTCAAAGATGTTTAATTGTTAGCATTTTATGATTCTTCTCGGTCTTTATTGCACTTTTGTGTGTTGATAACTCTTAAGTAATATTATTGGACTACTAACTTATTCAAGTACATTTTCAGGTATTGTGAGTCCAAAGAGAAGAAGAAGCGATCATTGTTTAAAAGCACCAAGGTTCCATGCACAACGAAGCATAGGAGTGGCTGTGGAGAGGCAAAGCATGAAGAAAGTCAGCAAACAAGCTAGCACCGCGGTGCTCATCAGTCAGCACCGCGGTGCCCATAAACTCCCCCATTATGAACAAACAGCCGGCACCGCGGTGTCTAGAAGGTCGCCTGATGAGAGTCATAAAATGCATCTTAACAGTACTTGATTGTTGTCATTTTAGGGTTGATCTTGGTTTTAATTGCACTTTTATACATTAACAACTCTAAAGTATCATTCTTGGATCATTGATCTATTTCGGTGCATTTTCAGGTACTTTAAGCTCAAAAGAGGAGGAAAAGTTATCATTGCTTGAAGCACAAAGACTCGAGGCATACTAGAGTGAAGGAATGCTTCCAAAAGGACAAGATGGAGGGCTTAAAATAGCAACAGCTTCTGCCCGCACTGGAAAGGAGTTTCATTAAATTGCCAAAATTGCCCGTACAGATCAATCATCTTTGAAAATTAAAATGTATTGATACAAGAAGAACCAGGAGATAAGCCATATATTCTTAGAAAGGTCCAGAATTCTATTTTCTGGAGAATTTTACGGTTCATCAAAAGGATTTTTCTAGAGAAAGTTATGGCAGTTTAAGTAGACAAAGGTCAGGCTGTACGGGCTGTGCGGGATTTGAGCATGATTTTGGGCTTAAATCCAACATCCCACATTGGTTGGAAAATACATTTCTATATCCCACATCCCACATCGGATTGGAAACACATTGTACTCGTGGTATTTCCCTATAAAAGGCCTACTCCACTTCAGCTTTGAGGCATCAATCTGGGGATCATCTGAGATCATCATAAAGTGAATCCAGAGGACCTTTAGGAGCAATCCAGAGGGCCCTTAGGAGGAAAATTAGAGGCTAGAGATGATCATTGGGAGGCTTGAGGCAGCTCAAGGAAGCATGAGCTCCATGGCCAGCTAGTCTCCAAGCAAAGCGAATGGATGAATCCCTAGGTGTAGTTGTTCTTATTTTCCTTTATTTGATTCAGTTGTAGTTTGGTATTATTTTCATTAAATATTGTTATGTTTTATTCTTTAATTTAATTAGTAGATTTTTATTAGTCCGGTGATTGCATGCTTCTTTTCCATATAAGTCTACTCATACTCTTCTTATGTGTATTTTTTTGGGTGTGATTGAGTCCGGTAGATCTCTTTTATAGATTTGTCCATTACTGCGGTATTGTCATTTAGATATATCGTCGTCTCTTGATAATTTATAAGTTAGGTCATGTGTGCTTGAAAGTAAAGAAGATTTCATAACAATTACATTAGGATTTATAAATGCACTTTAATCAAATATTTTTCGATTGCCTGTTTGGGATGTGAAACTTGCAATCGAGATAGAAACAACTGAATCAAGTTAGGATTAGAGCAACAAACCTAGGGAGGATTTTCGGAACCTTGTCCTTTCTTTACTATATTTCAAACCTATTTACATGATTGCCTTTTTCGTATTCAACAATTTAAGATTTTGTCACTTAATCTTTTATCGTTTGTGTTGAGGTTTACACCTTCTTTTGTAATTAGTTGTTTCCCTGTGGAATCGACACCCCAAAACTGTACTACAAAATCCGCTGTGCTCCCCAACAGCACTGCAGCGTGCACACGGATTTGCATCTTCGAGTTAGACTTTAATTAGGGTTTTTAAACATTAGATTAAACCCAAGAACACCCTTGGACTCTTGTACTGTAAATAGGACACTAAGGGTTTAAGAAAAAGAGATATTGGCTGTGAAGAAACACCCAGAAGTTGAAGGCAGCAGCTCTCATCCATAAAAGTGTTTAGCCATGAACACCATGGCTAACTAACTTACAAGCAAGGAGAAGAGATGAATCCCTAGGTGTAGTTGCTCATATCTACCCTTATTTGATTCAGTTGTAATAAGAAATTATTGTCAAACATTGTCATGATTTACTTCTTTATTTAATTATAAGATTTTATCTATTCCGGTGATTGTATCCTTTTCATTGATATAACTTTAGTCATGCTTCTCTTATGTCAAGATTGTTGGGTATAATTGAGTCCGGTAAATCTAACCTTTAGGTTTTTCCATTACTGCAATATCTTCAACAAAGATATATTGTCATTTCTTAATAAGCCTATAGGATAGACCATATGTGCATGAATCAGAAATAAGAAATATTTCATTATAATCATATTAGGGTTTATACATGTTCTCATTGAAAAAACCACTGAGTCAAGTTAGGAGTAGGGCAACGAACCTAAGGAGGATTCCTGGATCCTTGTTGTCCCTCTATTATATTTCACAAACCTACACAATTACTTCATCATAAATTTCAGATTCTTTACTTATTTTGATTATATCGTCACATATTAAAGTTTACATCTTTCTTTATAGTTAACTTGTTTCCCTGTGGAATCGACACCCCGAAGCTATGCTACAACAACTGCATTACTATTTTGGGTGTAATCAAATTTTGGCACCACTACCGGGGAGACGCGCTTACTCACAAGGAAGTTTGTCAACTCTAAGACAAGACGGTACTATCTTTCCTTTATGTTTTGATTTTTTTTCTTTTATTTTGTTCTGTTCTATTTATTTCTTTTAAAATCAGTTGGTGTATGCTTAGATCGAGAGATTCGCGAGGGAGATTCATTAGGGGACCCGAAATAAAGATACCTTTCCCTTCCACGTCCGTTAGTGAAACCTCGCATAGCTCAAACTCTAGTATACACCCCATAGAAAATTTAGAAAACTTTGTTAACATGGCTGAAAACCCTGATGAAAATGTTGCTAGGACACTTAAAGATTACCTACATCCTAGCCAGACAACCACACCATCATGCATTATGTTTCCAGCCAACACTCGCCATCAAGACTTTAAAACGGGGATGATACAATTACCCCCCACTTTTCATGGCTTGAAAAACGAAAACCCATATGTGCACATTAGAGAATTTGAGGACGTAGTTGCGACTTTCCATAGTCAAGATGCAACCGATGATATCGTGAGACTAAGTTTTTTCCTTTCTCCTTGAAGGGTAAAGCTAAGAGTTTGTTATACTCGTTGAAACCATGATCTGTTGGGTCATGGAATGAGATAGCCCAAGTCTTTTTTAACAAATACTTCCCTCAACATAAGACTAATGCATTTAAAAGACAAATCTCCACCTTTGCACAAAAGGAAAACGAGACTTTGTATCAGTCTTGGGAAAAATTTAAAGAGCTGTTAAGTATGTGTCCACATCATGGGTATGAAAATTGGCGCTTAGTGAGCTATTTCTATGAAGGTCTTACGTATAGAGAGCGCCAATTTATCGAGATGATGTGCAATGGTGAATTTCTGCAAAAAGACCCTGATGAGGCTTTTGAGTACCTCAGTGAGCTTGCTGAAAAAGCTCACACATGGACTGGACCTAGTGCTACTGAAAGCACATATAGGTCATGGCCTATAAGAAACCCTAGTGGTTGAGGAATCTACCATCTTAGGGAAGAGGATAATCTTAAGGCCAAGGTCGAGATGCTTACTAGGGAATTAGAGGCACTAAAAACTAAAAAAACAACACGCATGGTTAATCAAGCCGAACTTTTAGAACTATGTTTTGTGTGTGGTGGGATTGATCATCCTGCTCAAGATTGTCCCACATTTGTTGACATGAGAGGACTGTACGAGGAACAATGTAATGCCTTAGGCATGTACAAGAAGCCTCAAGCACCCTTCTGTAACACTTACAATCCGGGGTGGCGAAATCATCCCAACTTTAGCTGGAAATCTGAAAACTAGCAGCATGCACAGCCCCTTAGATCATACCCAGCACCTTATCATGCACCCTCATCCTCTAGGAACTCTCTAGAAGATACCTTACATGCTTTTATAGAATCACAAGGTAAAACAAACTAGAGGTGTGAGGCTTTAATTACACAAATGGTTGAGGAAAACAAAGAAATAAGGAGCCAAGTGTCTAAATCAATGGGCTCCTTAAGTGTGACTAAGCGAGGTAAGTTTCTTTCCCAAGCTCAGTCCATACCTCACGGTCAACATATGGCATAAGAAAATTTGAAAGATGTAAATGCCATTGTGACCTGAAGTGGCAAGTCACTACATATCCCACCAATGAATAAATCCGAGGATATGGAAAAGAGTCAAACTAATAGTGAAGCCGAGCTGCTTAAAGACCCTGAAGTGACCAAAAATCCTGTTAAGGCACCAGTCTCCCAAGTCTTAAAATCAAAGAAAAATCTGGAAATAAATAATGAAATCCTTGAGAACTTAAGGTAAGTGAAACTTAATCTTCCACTTTTGTATATAATTAATCAAGTCCCTACCTATGCAAAAGTTCTTAAGGATTTATGCATAATTAAAAGGAAACACCATGTCAAGAAAACAACATTCCTAACTGAGCAAGTTAGTGCATTAATTAAGCAAAGAATTCCCCCAAAATACAAAGATCCAGGTTGTCCTACCATTGCTTGCAGCATTGGAAATCATGAGATTGGACAAGCCTTACTAGATTTAGGAGCTAGTGTAAACCTGATGCCATTCTCTATTTACTTACAGCTGGGGTTAGGAGAAATCAAACCAACCGGTGTGGTATTTCAATTGGCTGACTGTTCAGTCAAAGTACCATGGGGTGTGGTAGAGGATATCTTGATTCAAATTGATAAATTTTACTATCCTGCTGATTTCTTAATTCTTGATACTACTTCTGCTGTTGACACTAACTCTAAAATCCCTTTGATTTTGGGTAGACCTTTCCTAGCTACTGCGAATGCTCTAATAAATTGCAGGAATGGCCTCATGAAACTGTCCTTTGGCAACATGACTCTTGAAGTAAATATTTTCAATGTTGCAAAGCAGCCCGAAGACGAGGACGAAAACCACTAGCTTTACATGATTGAGTCACTAATCAATGAGGGAGTCTCTTTAACTCATAATTATGATCCTCTTAATAGTTTTCTTGTCAATTCTGAGATAGATTTATTTGATGATAAAACTGATATGATTAATATTTGTGCTATTTTTGACAAATCTCAGGATTACGGCAATCGGGCATGGCAACCAAGGTTTGAGGAGCTACCCGAAAGAAGTAAGACACAAGTCCCCTCAAGTGTGGAAGCACCTAAGGTCGAACTAAAGCCGCTACCTAAGGGCTTAAAGCATGCTTTTCTCGGTCTAAATGAGACCTTTCCTGTTACTATTTCTTCTGAATTATCTGAGACCCAAGGTGAGAAACTACTTCAAACTTTGAATGCACACAAATCAACCCTAGGTTGGAGCATGGCTGATTTAAAAGGAATTGATCCCCTAATCTGCTCCCATAAAATAAATTTGGATGAAGGAGCTAGTCCTCGTAGAGACCCTCAACGTAGACTTAACCCCACTATGAAAGACGTAGTGAAAAATGAAGTGCTAAAGCTGTTAGATGCGGGTATTATATATCCCATAGCTGATAGTAAATGGGTAAGTCCTACACAAGTCGTCCCTAAAAAGTCCAGAGTCACGGTGGTAAAGAATGACCTATGAGAGCTAGTCCCTACCAAACTTGTGACCGGGTGGCGTATGTGCATTGATTACAAAAAATTAAATGCTGCCACCCGGATAGACCACTTCCCACTCCCTTTTATGCCTAAAATGCACCTCAAAGATGTTTAATTGTTAGCATTTTATGATTTTTCTCGGTCTTTATTGCACTTTTTGTGTTGATAACTCTTAAGTAATATTATTGGACTACTAACTTATTCAAGTATATTTTTAGGTATTGTGAGTCCAAAGAGAAGAAGAAGCGATTGTTGTTTAAAAGCACCAAGGTTCCATGCACAACGAAGCATGGGAGTGGCTGCGGAGAGACAAAGCATGAAGAAAGTCAGCAAACAAGCCAGCACCGCGGTGCTTCTCAATTAGCACCGCGGTGCCCAGAAACTCCCCCATTGTGAACAAACAGCCAGCATCGTGGTGCCCAGAAGGTCGCCCAATCCAGCTTATGCCTAGCACTGCGGTGCTCCCTAGCAGCACCGCAGCGCGCACACGAATTTGTATCTCTGAGTTAGACTTTAATTAGGGGTTTTAAACATTAGATTAAACCCAAGAACACCCTTGGACTCTTGTACTATAAATAGGACACTTAGGGTTTAAGAAAAAGAGATCTTGGCTGTGAAGAAACACCCAGAAGTTGAAGGCAGCAACTCTCATCCATAAAAGTGTTTAGCCATGAACACCATGGCTAACTAACTTCCAAGCAAGGCGAAGGGATGAATCCCTAGGTGTAGTTGCTCCTATCTACCCTTATTTGATTCAGTTGTAATAAGAAATTATTGTCAAACATTGTCATGATTTACTTCTTTATCTAATTATAAGATTTTATCTATTCTGGTGATTGTATATTTTTCCTTGATATAACTTTAGTCATGCTTCTCTTACGTCAAGATTGTTGGGTATAACTGAGTCCGGTAAATCTAACCTTTAGGTTTGTCCATTACTGCAATATTGTCAACAAATATATATTGTCATTTCTTGATAAACCTATAGGATAGATCATATGTGCATGAATCGGAAATAAGAAGTATTTCATTACAATCATATTAGGGTTTATACATGTTCTCATTGAATATTTGCCAATTGCATGTTTGGGATGTGAACGTGCAATCGAGATAAAAACAACTGAGTCAAGTTAGGAGTAGGGCAACGAACCTATGGAGGATTCCCGGATTCTTGTTGTCGCTCTATTATATTTCACAAACCTACACAATTACTTCATCATCAATTTCAGATTCTTTACTTATTTTGATTATATCGTCTCATATTAAAGTTTACATCTTTCTTTATAGTTAACTTGTTTCCCTGTGGAATTGACACCCCAAAGCTGTGCTACAACAACCGCATTACTATTTTGGGCGTAATCAAGTGTCCTCACCATCATTACCCATTTCAGCTACAAAATCAATTCTTCTATGACGGATTGACACAACAGTGTCAATATATGGTTGATATCGCTGCCAGTGGAGCCATGGGAGAAAAGACTGCTGAGGAGACATGCGAGCTATATGAGATGTTGGGTGCTAATTTCCAACAAAAGAGTGTAAGAGCAAGGAGAGTTAGGGTTAATGAATTGAGCTCCAACAACAATATGGCAATGCAACTTGCAGAGTTCACTAAACAAGTCAAACTTCTCACTACCACAAACACGCCCAACAATGAGGTATATGGAGTTTGTGGGGTTTTTGGTCATGATACTAACACTTATTCTTTATCTTATGAATCTTATGTAGGAATTGAACAAGTACAAGTTAATGCAATGGAGCCTTACCAACCTAGGCCGAGGAATGATCCATATTCTAACACCTACAACCCTGGGTCCGACATATGCTCAAAGTTCAAGATCGGTTCAATATCAAAACCAAGTTGCACCACCCAATCAGCCTAGAAATCCAACTTTGGAACTTGAGTGTTTTTATTCAAGTTAGCAAAGAGAACCATGAGAGACAGAGCCAAAGGTTGGATTCCTTAGAGGAATCAATGAAGAGGGTGGAAGTACAAGTTGGGCAACTTGCAGAACAATTGCAAGTACATCAAAAAGGGAAGTTTCCTAGCCAACCTGAGCAAGCAAAGGCTATCACAGTGCTGTGAAGTGGTAAAATTCTTAACAACAATTCTGATGATAAAATTTCTTATGACTTGCCATGTGATGTACGAAAATCATTTGAGATGCAAAAGGAGCGTGACGCTCTTAAAGGAAATCCAACTGAAGATCCACAATCTTCTCAAACATCTAAGGAGAGTAAGGAGAATGAGCCATCTTCCTTCACGACACTACACAAGGCGACCGAGCCTTACAGGCCTCCTATTCCTTATCCAAGCTGCCTGAAGGATCTTAAACAGGATAAGCAATTTTCTGATATTTTTGACATGCTTTCTAAATTGAATATTAATTTTCCTCTTTTGGATGTTATCAGAAATGTTCCATCATATGCGAAATTCTTTAAGGAACTTAACACCAAAAATAAGAAATATGAGAAGAACGAGAAAGTGATGGTGTCAAAAGTTGCTAGTGTGGTGCTCCAACAACGCTTGCCACCTAAGCTGGAAGATCCCAGAAGTTTCATCATCAACATCACCATAGGAAACAAGAAAGTCGCCAAAGCAATGCTAGACTTATAAGCAAGTATAAATATCATAGTATATTCAATATACTTGCAACTAGGTTTGGGGGAGCTTAAGTCAACAACTATGTTCCTTCAACTCGCTGACAGGTCAGTTAAATATCCTAAGGGAATTGTTGAGGATATACTGGTGCAGGTAGACAAAGTGATTGTGCCTGTGGATTTCATGGTATTAGAGATAGAAGGAACCCCATCTAAGGACAAGAAGCACACAATTATTCTTAGTAGACCATTTATGGCCATAACTAAGACTATTATTGATGTCCATAATAGGAGGTTAACGATGACAGTTTTGGGAGAGACTGTACAATTTAAAGTGTTTGATTCTCTAACCACTCCTTCTTTTATTTCTACTAACGGTGAGTGTTCTTTTATTGATAGTGTGGACTCACTTGTTTATGACACTTATTTGCAGACAGAAATAGAGGACAAGCTTGAAGTTCCTCTTGCAAGTGAGAGAGTAGAGGAAACACTAGAAGAGGAGACTAAAAGGTATCATGAGATGTTAGATAGTGCAATATCAGTATCACCCCAAGAAGAGTCTAGTAAACCTTTAGAATTGCCAAGTTCCCTACCTAAGGAAGATACTACTCCACCTTAAGTACATATTTCTGGGAGAAGGAGACACACATCTTGTGATTATTTCATTTACTTTGACCCAAACCCAAGAGGAGAGAGTCGTGAAGGAGCTTAGGAGACTTAGGAGAGCCATAGGATGAAGTATAAGTGACATCAAGGTTATTAGTCCTGCTATATGTATGCATAAGATCATTTTAGAGGATGGTGCCTAACCTGTGAGAGAAGCTCATAGGAGACTAAACCCTAACCTACAAGAGATAGTGAAGAAAGAAATTTTAAAACTCCTGGATGCAGGAGTTATCTACCCTATTTTAGATAGTAGATGGGTTAGTCTAGTTCATGTTCGGCCTAAGAAGTCTGGGATTACAGTGGTGCGAAACGAGAAGAATGAGCTAGTGCCCACTAGGATGACTACAGGATGGAGAATGTGCATTGATTACAGGAAACTGAACTCAGCTACTAGAAATGATCATTTTCCACTTCCTTTTATTGATCAGATGTTAGAAACACTAGCAGGGCATGATTTTTATTGTTTTCTTGATGGTCTTTCAGGTTATTATCAAGTGCCGATTGCACCAAAGGATCAAAAGAAGACAACATTCAAATGCCCATTTGGGACATTTACCTTTAAGAGGATGTCGTTTGGCCTATGCAATGCTCCAGCCACATTCCAAAGATGCATGATATCAATATTCTTGGATATGGTGGAGAAATTCATTGAGGTATTTATGGATGAATTTTTAATTTTTGGAACCTCATTTGGTAACTGTTTTCATAATTTGACTTTGGTACTTGAAAGATGCATTGAGTGTAATTTAACACTCAGTTGGGAGAAGAGTCATTTTATGGTATAAGAGGGCATTGTATTAGGGCATGTGATTTCTAGTAAGGCTAAAATTGACTTGATTGTTAAATTGCCACCCCCGACTTCGGTTAAGGGGATTAGGAGTTTCTTAGGACACGCAGGTTTCTATAGGAGATTTATCAAAGAATTTTCTAAGATAAGTCACCCATTATGTAATTTGTTGTTTAAAGATGTTCCTTTTACTTTTGATGATGATTGCTTTATCGCCTTTAATGCTTTGAAAGAAAAGTTGACGTCGACGACTATTATCATGGCACCTAACTAGTACTTGTATATAAGCCCAATCTTTCTGAATTTCTATAACTTAGCTCGAAATATTATAATATTCATCATGTAAACACTTTCTTAAAAGTGAAACATGAAATACATTATATAAATGTTTTAATTCTGGAGGCGAATCCAAGCTACTCACAATTAGCCCAACTTTCTTAACAACCTCATAGGGTCCCACATACCTCGGATTCAGCTTTCCTTTCTTGTTTAAATCCCAATACACCTTTTCATTGAGATATTTTTCAATACACCCAATCACCTACTTGAAACTCAAGAGGTCTTCTTTTATTATCAGCATAGCTATTCGGTCTACTCTGTGCTGTTTTACGGTTCTCTCTAACCAATTTGATCCTCTCAATTGTTAACTTAATAATTTATGAACCAAATATTTTTCTCTCTCCAACTTCTTCCCATCATATAGGAGTTCTACACCTCCTACCATACAATGTCTCAATCGGTGCCATCCCAATACTAGTTTGATACTGATTATTATAAGCAATTTCAATCGATGGAATGTAAACATCCTAACTTACTGAGAAACTCATCACATTTTCCCTTAACATATCTTTTAGTACTATAATAATCCTTTCTGTCTGCGCACGAAAAATTATATTAAATTGTAATTGTGTACCCGTGGCTTTCTGAAAGCCTTTCCAAAACCAAGATGTAAATCTAGCATCTCTATTTGACACTATGCTTAATGGTGCTCCATACAACCTCACAATCTCAACTAAATCCTTCTTCAATCATGACCACTAGAAATTCTGTCTCAATTCTCTACACATCTTATTGTTATTTGATTGCATCGAATCTACATCATCATGTGCCTCTCTATTATCTCCTTTCTCAACTTTGCATTATTGGGAACACAATTTCCATGTTCTAATACCAAAACACCGTCATTTCAAAAAAAAAATTGAACTCAAAACACTTTCTAGTAAGCACTCAATGCTTAATCTTTTCTATCTCTCCATCTCTACCTTGCATCTCTAAAGCATTTTACTATGGATGACTGTACAACCATATTCGTTAACCATGATCCCCTATCACTGATATTCAACTTCATTCTTATCTCTCTAAATCTATCATCAATTTCACATCAGGGCTCCCAATAGTAGTTAAATTGCTTGTAGACTTTCTACTCAATGCATCAGCTATCACCCTCCCATTTTCTAGATGATAGTGAATTGTACAATCATAGTTACTAATCAACTCCATCCACCATCTTTGCCTCGAATTCAACTCTCTCTGGGCAGGTAAGTATATCAAACTCTTATAACCCATGAATATCTCACAAGAGGCTCCATACAGATGATGTCTCCAATCTTTGAAGTAAACACTATAGCAGCCAACTCTAAGTCATTAGTAGGGTAATTTCTATCATGAATCTTTAATTGCCTAGAAGTATGGTCCACAGCTTTCCTATGTTACATGTATCCCAACCATTGATGTGACACATCACTATACACCACAAATCCTTCATCACCAGAAGAAAACACCAATACTGGAGCTGTAGTCAATTTCTCCTTTAGTAATTGGAAAATTTTTCTCACACTTCCTTCACCATAAAAATCTCACCTCTTCCCTGGTCAGTCTATTCAACAGTATTACAATAATAGAAAAATTCTGAAAGAATCTTCTATAATAACCAGCTAACCCCAAGAAGATTCTAATCTCAGTCACGTTAGTTGGTCTCTCTCAACTTAACATTGCCTCTACCCTTTGTGGATCAACTGTTATGCCATTTACCCATTTTAAATGTTCCAAGAAAGTTATTTCATTCAACCAACACTCACACTTAGAGAACTTTGCATATAATTTTTCCCTCCTCAGAATCTTCAACACACTTTCTAATATTTCACATGTTGTTCTTCCTTCTTAGAATATATCAGAATGTCAAATACAACCATATACTTGTTAAGATATAGTTTAAACACTCTATTCATCAAGTCCATGAATGATTCTAGAACATTAGTCAATCCAAATGACATCACAAGAACTTATGACCATAATGTGTCCTAAAAGCAGTCTTAGGCACGTCTCCCTCCTTTATCCTTAATTGGTGATAACCTGATCTCAGGTTTGTATTAGAAAACACTCCCACTCTTTGCAACTTCTCAAACAATTTGTTTATCCTGCGTAAAAGATATTTTTTCTTATTCAACTATCTATAGTCTATATGTAATCTCATCGTTCCATCTTCCACCTTCACGAACAACATAGGGGCTCCCCAAATACATTAGGTCCGATAAATTGTTTATCTAAAAAATTCTTGAACTTTCAACTCTCTTAACTCAGTGGGTGTCACTCTGTAGGGTGCTATTAGATATATTTGATGAACCTGGTATCACATCAATAGAGAATTTAGTCCCTCTACTAGGAGACAACTAGGCAACTCACCAAAAATTACATTAGAAAAATCTTTCACCACTAAGATTTATTCTAACTTCCTATTTTCCTTTTTAGAATCCATTATGTATGCTAAATACTCCTCACAACTCTTTTTTAACCGTCTACTAATAGTCAGAGCAAAATAAGATGGTTCGAGAGTATCTTATGTTCTCCCTGAAAGTTAAACTCCTCATGTCCATATCCTGAACACTACATTCTTTCTAGAACAATCAACCCAAGCATAATACATTGACAACCAATTCATTCTCAAAATTAAATGAAATCTATCATATTCAAAGGTAATAAATCAGCTTCAGATTCTCTATCACTGATACGAATCACACAACCCTTGTAAACATTTATGATTATCACTCCATCTCTAGTGGGAACTTCAACAAAAATATTTTGCATCAAATGACTAATACATACTTCAATAGGCTTCATATGAATATTTGATGCAAAAGAATGGGTTGCACCAAGATCAACCAACATTGATATGTCCACTTTCTCTACACATAAAGCACTTCAAATTTTGACAATTATGGGATAAATATCTTATCTGAATATATCTATAACAAACTTTTGTCTCTCAATCATACATCAGATTACCACTTCCCCTTGGTGACATACTTACTTCCTCTGCCATGACTCCCAATTCCCATAACCTGTCTCCCAAATCTAAGGGTCCCATCAATAGTATTCTGAGCTACAAAAGTAACAGATCCTGCTTGCCTCTGACTCTGCACTTCAGTTCCTTGTGACAAGGAATGCCTCATCTAGGTGGTTTCCTACCCTGCACACTTATACTGGTACCACCTCTAGGTTCCTCAAATCTAGACTTCTTCCGCCAATTCCTCCTTCCTCTAAATTCTTTCACATCCTTCTCAATCTGAAGTGCTATATCCACTAATCTGACATAATTCATATGCCTCATGTAAGATGGTTTTCATAAAATCTTAAAACATAGTTCATTTATAAACCTCTTACACTTCTTGTCCTTTAGGTCTACCATTTCCGGTACAACCATTGATAAGACCACAAATATGCTATCATACTTAGTCATAGTCAATACATTTGCCTCAAATAAAATTTCTTTCTTGTTGGGCTTTAAAGGTATAAGGAGAGTATTTATCAAGGAAAACCTCCTTAAACCTATTCTAGGTTAAAGGTCTATCTACATCTGTACTTACTCTGGGAAGAATATCCTCCCACCATTCCAAAACTTCTCCTTCTAACTTAATGAAGCAAAGGCAACCATCAGCTTGTCAGTTACTAGTAGAATACCAAATAATCTCTCTACATCTCATGCATAAACTCACTTTTCCCCTTTTGAACATTTACCATTACTGAATTTACAACAACCTTAAGCACTGCCCCACCCTGTTCATTAAGTCTATGCTATAGGCTACCAACTCCATCATTTGTTACATTTATTTTCTCAAGAGCATGTGTAAAGGCTTATTTTAGTTCATCTCTTTCAACTTCAGATTCTCTCATACATTTACTAATGTCAATTATACTGTCAACACATTCCCTTCTAGGAACCACAGATTCAGACTCAACCTCGACTTGTCAAAAAATTTGGGGGCCTACCACGCCCACTCAAATTAACAACTCTAACTCTAGCTCTAACACGTCCACGTGTTATCCTCAGACTATTAAAATATAATTTATTTTAATCTTCCACTTTCTTACTTTTTATGTAGTCTACAGAATCATAAAACCTAATGCTCTGATACCAAAATTGTAACGACCCATCCCGGGTTGGCCACCCTCGAGACGGTGTCATCACATTTGAAAATCCCAGCATGACACATATATGCAACAATAAAAACAACACCAATATAATTTTTTACATCAATCCTCAACCCTCAATAAGGGAGATACATCATTCTGATCTTGACTTAAACATTATATACAACGAAATATGCATGAATATTTACAAATAAATTTTTATTTTATTTTCTCATTAGTTTGAGGATGTGGACACATACGTGGGTTACAGATAATGATTTCGTCTGAACCTCAACTCACCAAACTATTTGTGTTGCCTGCTACCTGAAATCATTGTACAATGAGGGGTGAGCTTCACAAGCTCAGTGAATTAAATTTATTAGAAGTACTCAATTTATATAAATGGTATTTCAATATTTAATCAATTTTATCTCACATAACTTGATAATAGCATTCTACTATCACTACACATATCATAAGTCTCATTCTCTATCAATCTTTTCTTCTTATATATTGGTTCACCTCAGGACCATCAATTTTCTCATAATTACCTTGTAATGAGGTTCATAGCAAAAGCTCTACCATTTAGATGGTTCTTATCATATCATACTTCTATGTTTCTTTCTCACCATAAGTGTCTCTCTGTGAGACTCATTGACTTATAAATAAAATTCACAATAACAAACAACACTTCAATATTTCAGTAATGCAATCAATATTTAAAACAGATGCAATGCATGAATTATTATTAGGGAACATCTTCCCACATGTCGACATGCTTTTTATCTTAGACCGGTCCCCTCTCGGTTCTTTTATTTCCAGCATATACCGGCTGTCACGATTTTCATTTATTTCCAGTATATACAGGCTATCACGGTTTTTCAATTAGATCGGCCCCCTCTCGGTTCTTTTATTTAATGCACATGCATATGAACAATGATAAGAAATATGCATATGAACAATAATATAAAAACAACATGAATTCAAATATTTAAATTGGCTATCTTGATTATTCTCAAATTATTATTGAAAGAAATTCCACTAAATTCCTATCCTCTTAAATCATATCAAATCATCCATCATAGCTTGTCAAGATCAACTAAATTTTATCTCCTCATAATTAGTATCAAAACATCAACCATAACTCATCAAGGATTTCACTTATCACTTTTATTATTAAATCAACTTATTATTCCAAAAATATTATTTCTCACATAATAATTTTCTACATGTCCAAAATTCCTATCATACATATCAATCAATTTTTCATCTACCATCAAAGCATAAGCTAATAATTTATTTTAATATTATCACTAGATATTTAATTTTTATCTAGATTACTTAAAGTAAATCTAACTCACCACGTAGAACTTAGAGCTTCCCGTGGATCACCTCCTTACTTTTCTTGCTCCTCTCAAAAATTTCCCCTGGTTGCTGAACATCAACACATGATATAATATTTATATTAAAAATTCTAATTATTTCTTCAATTCTTTCATTATTTACACCATTTGAAAATTCCCACTTTGAATTCCGGGAAATTTCATGTATGTTAAAATTCAAAAATAAACTTCACGTTATTACCTTATGTTTTTCTTAACGCTTCTAGTGATTCTCTATAAAATTCTCCTGTAAACCTCAACTGAAGAAAACCAAACAGGATTTGGTAAACTAATGAAAAATTGATTTATAAAGCGACAGTTGCTGCCTTCCTACTGTTGCAATTTCTACAGCTGCATCACATGCAGTAATATGAACTTAAAGTTGTAACACCTGGACTTCCAGTTGTTGCACGAAATTAATTTTTATTTTTTAAAACAAAACTTTTTTTTCTTTTTCCTTTTTTTATCTTTTCCTTTTCCTTTATACTGTTCACGAATTTTTTTTTTCATTTTCTTTGTAACAATGCTTCCACGCGCCTAGTTTTTATTTTTAATTTTTTTAAATTTTTTTTAAGAATTGTTTTATTCAAGTACTAATTAACCTTTCACATATATTTTATTTTAATTTCATGTTATATTTATTAAATTACTTCTTTACCCTTATTTTACAATTACGGGTATTACAACGATCTTTATTTCCTCGGTGAGGACGCGGTCTGGTGTACTCTTTTAAATACCTCGTGCAGATGAGGGACTCAATCTGAATTTTGAGGGCGTGACACTCATCGATGTCATGCCCATAATCTTTGAGGAAGCCACACCACCTGGTTCGATCTTTGTTTTCACTAGTGTAACGAGGATTTTGAGGCCAATGAAGAATGTCTTGATTTTGAACACTCATCAATATGTTGGTCCTAGGTGAGTTAAGTGGGGTGAAGTTTTCAAACAGGCGGGTGGTCTTTATGTTGCCCTCTTGGCAGGGCTTTTTTGTTGAATTGTTCTTCGTCTCATTGATGTCCCTCTTCTTTTCTTCTATTCCTCCTTCTCTCTTTCATCAAAATGTTTGATCGTCCTCGGCTATCATATATTCTTCAGCTCGAGCAAGGATGTCGTTCATGTCCTTAGAGGGACGCCTAGTAAGCTTATAGCTAAAAGACCTTGATCTAAGTCCATTCTTGAAAGCCAAGGTCTGTACTATAGGATCAAGGTCTGAAATCTCCGAAGCTGTAACATTGAACCTCGAGATATACTCTTGGAGTTTTTCCCCCTTGCACTAGATAATGCTGAAGAGACTTTTCAAAGTCTTATAGGCTCTTTACTACTGAGAAAGTGTGCTACAAAGGCACAACTTGGATCCTTAAAAGAGTTGATGCTTCTTGGCTTAAGATATGAGCACAAGGTGCTAGTGACCTTCTCGAGGGTCAGAGGAAAATCCTGGCACATTACATCGTTCTGGTGGTAGTGTAGTAACATGGAAGTCTTGTAAAGCTGGAGATGGTCCATAGGATCTGTGGTGCAATTGTAGGTTTTGATAATAGGTATTCTGAAATGTCATGGGAGAAGAGCATCGAGGATGTCCCTGGTGAAGGGAGAAGCTTGGGAGTTAAGCTCATCTAGGATGTTAGTATTTCTTCCTTTGAAGGCTTCTCCTACTCTACCATCCATCTCTTCCATCTTTTTTGTCTAAGTTGGTATAGTTTCTGGAAGTGGAGAAACCTCGAGACCCTGATACAGGATTGGGAGAGGACCTGGTGATGGAGTGGTTGTGAGTTGGTTTGCTAAGATTCAAGTACCTTGTTGACCGAGGGCTTTGCTAAGGTGGAGGTGGAGGTGAAGAAGAATGAACTTTCTCCTCGAGTCTAGTAGCCAAATTCATTACTAACTAAGTAAACTGGAAGAACTGCTCTTGGGTAACCAATGCAGCCAGGATTAGTTCTGTGGATCGCTTTAGACTTTCTTGGACATCAAGGTCCACTAGGTTGGATTGAGAGGGATTCTAGTGCCTAGTTCATCAATCAGATGGTTAATTGGGGTTCTGAACAAAGGTAGCATGCTCCAAAATAGCTGAGAGTCGAGTGCCAGGCTGTTGGCTACGAGTAGAAGCCTGAATGGTTATTGAATTTGTTTCAATAGTGTTCTTGGAGGGATTTTTGGGCGGTATCGTGACAGATGAGTTATTTTCACTTCAAAAAATAAGATTTCCCATAGATGACACCAATCTGTTGATGCTGAAAATCTACCTAGTAATCGAATGACCGGGAAGTGGAACATGCACACATGAAACAAGGAAAAATCTAAAAAAGTTGCTAGAGGAATGAAGGGTTCGTGCCTTCGAGGGGACTCTCCAATGCCTAAGTTAGTATAGAACTTTGGATAATATAGAGTGCTGTGAGTGATGATTGAATGCACCTTTTGATTGTGAGAGCCCTCTTATATAGTGTTTTAGAGGAGAGTCTGATTAGGAATATCATAGGAATGAGATTCCTGTAGATTGATACGATTGAGTTATCCATATGTTTTGATTGTTTAAATGATATTTTATCTATAAGTTGGAGTGTTGTAGTAGTGTTAGGACATCGGTGTGAAATTACCATTATGCCCTTTGTCGGGTGTAGCATTTTGATTGATTGATCTGCCTGAGTTGTGAGATTACCTTTCTGTCCCTCAGGGTTTCCAAATGTCATAGATGATTGTGAAATTACCTTTTTATCCTTGGTGAGTGTTGCATGTCATCATGTCATTGGATGGAGAATCTTCTCTTATATAACCTTAGCTTTTAATGATGAAAGTTTTTATGTATTATAGATTTTATAGCTATAAGTATAGATTACTTGATGACTTTGGAATTTATTTAGTCATTATTCTAATTTATTGGATTCTAGCTTATTCAGCCTTACTACGTGTATATTAGTATTATATCTACCAACTAACTATTTTATTTTTACAAATTAAATGTAGAAATTTGGGTTATGTTATCTTCTATAGTCGTTTGTATACCCTTTCAAACCCATCAAAGAGTCTTAGAAAACTACATTAACGAGTCTTTTGAATATGAAAAAAAAATTATTATTTGTAAGAGAATTCATTACTTATTTTCGATAATTAATATAAAGATAAGGCACCTTGTTTTTATGCTTAATAAGTCTATTATATTTTTACATGTGCCTTAAGATCAATATGATTTCTTGAATCTGCCAATGTTTTCGTCACTAATTACAATGTGTTCCATAGTCTTCTTTAATTTTTCTTCATTGTATTCTATTTTAGTATTTCTTAAATCTTACAATGATATTTTTCACTTTCGTGATTTCTCACGATAAGAAATTTCAAGCTTTTAACTAAACATCCCAAATTAAGCTTGAAATGGATGAAATTAAACTTCAACTTTTATTTTAAAAAATATAAACTTCTAATTTTTTTCTTCATTTTCCCTAATGTTTCTTATATCTTATTGTTGATGCCGAAAATTTGTCGGAATCGGATGCTCAAGGAGTGGGATTTGTACACACAAAACAAGAAAAAACCTTAAAGTCGCTGAAGACTAGAGGGGGGGTGTGTCTCCGGAGGACTTTCTGATGCCTAACTTAGTATAGGGCTTTTTGTTTGGAGAAATAAGGTGAGCTATATGAAATCAAGAGCTGTGAGTGGAGAATTATGTGTACCTTTTTATTTATGAAGACCCCCTTTTGTAGTGTGTCGAAGAAGAGTCTAATTAGGAGACAACTGTGGTGTTGAGATAGGAGTAGCATTCTTTTGGAGTTATCTATAAGTCGTGCGGTTTTACTCAAAAGTCGGAGTGACGAAATAGCATCAGATCTTTTGGTGTGAAATTACCATTATGCCATTTACCACGTGTTAGGAGGAGATTAGTTATCTACCATTATGCCCGGGAGATTGGCACGTGTCATCATATTATTGGAGAGGGGGATTTTCCCTACATCAGATGCACCCCACTTCCTTAAGTGCATTTATGTACTTGAGTAAGCATATAGCATGGGGTATATTGTGCAACTTAAAATGGTAGTTCAAACCTCTTTGTGAGGAGGTCTTACTAGGCTAGTCACCCTCGAAGTTTGCTGATTACCTCCAAGGAGTTAAAAAACTGCTTAGAGTTTGTCGATTGAGTATAAGGAGTTTATATTCAGGTGGCGTATGTGCATTGATTACAGAAAATTAAATGCTGCCACCCGGAAAGACCACTTCCCGCTCCCTTTTATTGATCAAATTCTTGAGTGTGTAGCTGGTCATCCCTTTTACTGTTTTCTAGATGGTTATTCTGGTTATTATCAAATAGAAATTGCATTAGAAGACCAAGAAAATACCACTTTTATTTGTCCCTTTGGCACCTATGCTTTTCGCAAAATACCATTTGGATTATGTAATGCCCCTGCTACTTTTCAACGCTGCACGATGAGTATTTTTAGTAACATGGTTGAAAGTTGCATGGAGGTTTTTATGGATGACCTAACTGTTTTTAGATCTTCATTTGAAGCATGCTTAATGAATTTAGAAAGAGTATTAATTCGCTATGAGGAAAAAGAATTTGTTTTAAATTGGGAAAAATTCCATTTCATGGTACCATCCGGCATTGTCTTAGGGCATATTGTCTCTTCTAAAGGAATAGAGGTTGATCAATCTAAGATTGAAATAATCTCTAAATTGCCTACACCTAAGACAACAAAGGATGTGAGATCTTTCCTTGGTCATGCTGGTTTTTATAGGAGGTTCATACAAAATTTTTCAAACATATCTAGATCATTATGTGCCCTCCTAGTTAAAGACACTCCCTTTGAATGGACAAAAACTTGTCAAGAAGCATTCCAAATGCTGATTGGCAAGCTTACTTCCGCACCTATAATGCAGTCACTGGATTAGACTTTGCATTTTGAAATCATGTGTGATGCTAGTGACTACGCTGTAGGTGCTGTTCTTGGACAACAAAGAGAGGGAAAACCATTTTGTCATTTACTATGCTAGTAAGACTTTAAATAGTGCTCAAATGAATTACTCCACAATTGAAAAAGAATTACTAGCTATAGTATTTGCTTTAGATAAATTTTGTGCTTATTTAATTGGTTCCCCTATTCTTATTTTTATAGATCATGCAGCCCTCAAGTACCTTCTTACAAAGAAAGATGCTAAAGCACGACTAATATGATGGATCTTACTCCGACAAGAATTCGACATCACCATTAAAGACAAAAAAGGAGTGGAGAATGTAGTGGCTGATCATCTTTCGAGACTTACTTTTGAGGACACTTGCGACGACATACCAATCAAAGATGACTTTCCCGATGAGCATTTACTCTATGTTACTTCTTTACCATGGTTTGCTCACATCGTGAATTACTTGGTTAGAGGTGAGATACCAACGGATTGGAGCGCTCAAGACAAGAGGAAATTCTTATATGAGGTATGTAATTTCTATTGGGATGACCCATATCTTTTCAAGTATTGCCCTGACCAAATTCTAAGGCGTTGCATCCCTAATGAAGAGATTGCAAGTATCTTAGAATTTTGTCACTCCCAAGCTTGTGGAGGCCACTTTTCAATGAAAAAAACTGCTGCAAAAATTTTGCAGTGTGGATTTTATTGGCCATCCTTGTTTTAAAGATAGGAACACCTATTGTCGTTCATGTGAAAGGTGTCAAAAGTTAGGAGCTGTGTCTCGTCGAAATATGATGCCCTTAAACCTTATTTTAGTAATTGAAATCTTTTATTGTTGGGGCATCAATTTTATGGGACCCTTTCCTCCTTCCTTTAGATACCAATATATCATTGTGGCAATAGATTATGTATCTAAGTGGGTAGAGGCAGTAGCTTGCTGAAGCAATGATAATAAAACTGTAATAAAATTTCTTAAAGAAAATGTGTTATCTCGATTTGTTACACCACGTGCTATAATTAGTGATCGAGGTACACATTTTTGCAACCGTTCTTTTGAAGCTTTGATGTGAAAATATGGGGTGTTACATAAAATTTCTGCTGCCTATCATCCTCAGACTAGCTTGCTAATAGGGAAATTAAACAAATTTTAGAAAAAACAGTTAACCCAGATCACAAGGATTGGTCTTTGAGACTTCTTGATTCTCTTTGGGCCTACCTTACCGCTTTTAAAACACTCTTAGGCATATCACCTTATAGGCTTGTTTTTGGAAAGCCTTACCACTTACCTGTGGAGCTCGAGCATAAAGCTTATTGGGCCATCAAGTCTTTTAATTTTGACATAGGAGAGGCGGGTAAGCTTAGGAAGTATCAACTGGCTGAGTTAGAGGAATTAAGAAACAATGCTTATGAGAACTCTAGAATCTATAAGACCAAGATGAAAGCATTCCATGATAAAAACATTTTTGGGAAAACATTTAAACCTAATGATCAGGTGTTCATATACGATTCTAGACTCCACAAGCATCCAGGAAAACTTCGGTCAAGATGGACCATTCCTTTCATAGTAAAAAATGTTTTTGAAAATGGAGCGGTGTAAATTGAGGACACTAAGGACGGTCGGATTTTTAAAGTGAATGATCAGTGCCTTAAGATCTTAATCAATAGACCAGATCCAGAGGTGGAAGACATTCCACTTATGGATCCGGTTTATTTCCCTTAATTTTACCACACAGGTACGTTTTCATTTATTTTTTTTGATTTGTTTGTTTTGTTTTTAATTACATTTTATTCAATATTACTTGTTAGTTTTTCTTTTAGTTTAATTTTATTTTTGAAGAATTACTTGTTAACTTTATTTTATTTTATTTTCCTTTTGGCAACAAAAACAGATTTTTTTTTTGTGGACACCAGTGTGCACTGCGGTGCTCAGAACAGAGCCCATCAGCGCCAGGCCCAGCACCGCGATGCCCAGAACCGAGCTAAGCAGTGCTAGGCCCAGCACCGCAACGCACAGCACAACGCGCAGAACCAGGCCCAGCACCGCCGCACACTGCACAGTGCTAGCTCGAGCCAAGCACCTACCTAACCCTAATTATGCACTATAAAAGCCATTTTCCAACATTCTTCTTCATTTCTTCTTTCACAAAACCAACAGCACACTACCTCCTCTCTCCACTTTGAAACAAATCCTTACTTGCCCACTCACTTGCACTCAAAACTTTCTTGTTTATACATCATTTCTTACTAAATTGCTCACTTTTGTTGCTGATTTTGCTAGCATTCTCCCTCAAAAGCTTGGTTATAAGAAGACCATTGGGTTCATCAAGAACACTTCAAGAGGTAGATAGTCTTTCTTCTCTCCACCATGGACATCAAGTAAGACCATTTTCTTCCATTTTATTGTGCATTTGTACTATTTAGTGGTTATATTTTGCGTTAAGTCTATTGTTCTAAATATTTGTTTCCATGGCACCTAAGACCAAGGGACTTAGGGGGAGACCATAATAAGAGTATGATGAGACCAAATTTGTAAGTTTTGATGCAAGTGAGAGATATATTAGTATGTTGCAAAGTCGAAAACTCATTCCCGAAAGAGGATTCAACATCACCGAGAGGGGAAATCCGAATTTTTTTAAAATCTTACTCAGTAGGCCAGATCCGAAGGTGGAAGACATTCCATTTATGGATCCGGTTTATTTCCCTTAACTTTACCACACAGGTAAGTTTTCATTTATTTTTCTTTTGATTTGTTTTTAATTACAATTTCTTTAATCTCAATTGTTAGTTTTTCTTTCAGTTTAACTTAATTTTTAAGGATTACTTTTTAACTTTGTTTTATTTTATTTTTCTTTTGGCAACAAGCACATATTTTTTGGACACCAGTGTGCACCGCGGTGCTCCTCAGCAGCACCGCGGTGCCCAGAACCGAGCTCAGTAGCACTAGGCCTAGCATCGCAGCGCCAGGCCCAGCACCGCGGTGCCCAGAACTGAGCTCAGTAGTGCCAGGCCCAGCACCGCAGCGCATAGTGTAGCACACAGAACCAAACCCAGCACGCTAGGCCCAGCACTACAGCACACTACACAGCACTAGCTCGAGCCTAGCACATAGCTAACCCTAAATTCTGCATTATAAAAGCCATTTTACATCTTTCTTCCTCATTTTTTCTTTCACAAAACCAGCAGCACACTACCTTCTCTCTCTACTTTGCAACAAATCCTTACTTGCCCACTCACTTGCACTCAAAACTTTCTTGTTTATATATCATTTCTTACTAAATTGCTCACTTTTGTTGCTGATTTTGCTAGCATTCTCTCTCAAAAGATTGGTTATAAGAAGACCATTGGGTTCATCAAGAACACTTCAAGAGGTGGATAGTCTTTCTTCTCTCCACCATGGACATTAAGAAAGACCATTTTCTTCCATTTTATTGTGCATTTGTGCTATTTAGTGGTTACATTTTGCCTTAAGTCTATTTTTCTAAATATTTGATTTCCATGGCACCTAAGACCAAGAGACCTAGGAGGAAACCACAACAAGAGTATGATGAGACCAAATTTGTGAGTTTTGAAGCAAGTGAGAGATATATTAGTATGTTGCAAAGTCGAAAACCTATTCCCAAAAGAGGATTCAACATCACCGAGAGGGGAAATCCGACCTTATTTAGAATGATTCTAGATAAGAATTGGGGCACATTTACAAGACAACCCTCTCACTCCCTCCCAAATTTGGTTAGAGAATTTTACACAAATGTGCCCGAGCATAGGAATGGTAAAGTGAGAGTGAAAGGACAAATAGTCTCTTTTAGCAGCACATCCATTAATAACTTCTATGGATTGCCTGATATTAAGCATAGTGAGTATAGTTTATATGTGTCCACAATCAATTATGAAGAGATTTGCACTACTCTTTGTGTTCTGGGCACTACATGGAAAATGACGGGTGTTCTCCCTGTCAATTTGCCCGGTACTTCTCTCAATGCCACTGCTAGGGCTTGGTAATATTTTATATGTCAGTGGATGATGCCTGTTTTACATTATAGTGCCTTAATTATTGACCGAGCTGTGTTAATCTATGCAATTTTGATGGGAATGACTATCGATGTCGGCCAAGTCATACATGATTCAATCAAACACACAATTAGACAAAAGCTCGAATTATATTTTCCTTCTTTAATAACCCAACTAAGTATCCTAGCCAGAGTCCAATACAGCCCTGATGAAGAGGCTCAAGAACCCAAGATACCCATTGATGATAGCTTGTTAGCACATATTAAAGTCTCAAGGTCGCCAATTCTAGGAGAGGGAGCAGCCTTTGCTTCCCATCCTTCTTCCTCTAGGCCTTTCACTATTGTAGAGTGCCTTGAGCATTTAAAGAGTCATTTTGATGAGCATTGAAAATTATTTCTTGATAGAATAGATAGTCAAGACCAAATCTTGGCTAGGCAAGACAGATTCTTGGCTCAGCAGGCCGATTATCAAGCCGGGGTCTACTCTTCTTTTAATCAGATGTGCCACCACCTTGCCTCCGCCACTGGTTGTAATATGGATCACTTTCCTACTATGCCACCCTATCCGGGTTCATTTTTTGATCCCACTCCTGAGGAAGGTGAAGAGAGTGAAGAGAATGAAGAGGATGGCGAGGAGGATGAAAACTTAGAGGATTAGTTTTGGGTCCTTTGTCTTGTTTGTTTATTTTTCATTTATTTTTCTTACCAGGCACCTATCCTAACATTTAGTGTGTTTTCATTTCGGTTATTTTTACTTTCATCCTTTATTTCTTTTTCTTTTATTTTCTGTATTAACCTAACATATGGTGGGAATCTTAAGGGTACACCGCAGTTGCTCTCTTTTTGTTGTCTTGTTCTATGTTGTAGATCAGAATTTCAGCAAGATGAATAGCATGCAATTCCCCTGATGGTGCACAATCTTCAGCACCCAGATCAATCCTGCTTACATAGGTAGTTTCCTTTACTTTATCTTTAACATTGAGGACAATGCAATTTTTAAGTTGGGGGTGAAGGAAACGTATTTTATTTAAAATTGCTTGGTGTTACTTTCCCTTACCTTTTGTTTTAAGTATGATTTGTGTTTGCATTGGATGTAATTCACATGTCAATAATATAAGCTTAATTGAGATAACATACAACATTTAGAAGAAGTTAAATTTTGTTTCGGTTCGAAAATACTTTAAGTGTCAATCTTGATTTGATTGGAGACTCTAGTTTGTGGTAAGACTGTATGATTAATCTTAAGCATCTAGAAAAGTTTTATATATGATTATTTTTTTGAATATTTTTGCGGCCTCGATAAGCTCTGGAACTTACTTGATAACCACTTGAGGCGAATTCCTAGAATGCACATTACTTAGGATATGATATAGGCTATTTTTGGACCGTTTGAGCCTGTTAAACCTACCATCGCTATATTTACCACTAGTCACCTATTTGAGCCTTTTCTTGAAAAAGAATTTGAGACTTGTTTCTTTCAATAGCCGATTTAATCACCCTTAAGAGCCTAAAGAGAATATTTTATCCTTATCTTTCTCTTAGAAGAACTTAGCTATACACATTTGTTGAGAAGTACTTAAAAGGACTAAGGATGGAAATGTGAGAAAATATCACTACCATAACCTAAGTACATTAAAGGAGATAAGTTGGGGGTTATGGAAAAGAAAAGAAAAATGAAAAAGGAGGTGAATGGCCTTATTGCCCAAATACAAAAGAGAAGTGAATTATGGCAAAGAAAGAAGAAAAGAAAAGAAATAGTGGTGATTTGAGAAAAATGCTTGAAAAATGGTTGAAAAGTTGGGTGTTAAAGAAAGGTTATCTAGTGCTTAAAAGTGGTCATGTTTAAAGCTAAGAGATTGAGTTCTTTTACTTGTGAATCCTTCCCATTCTTTCTTAACCTTTACCTTAGCCTAACGTTACAAGCCTATTAAAGACCTATTGATCCAATGAAATGTGATTTTTTCTACAATAGTGGAGAGTGGTTTGAAAAGTAAGCCTATGGAGCTTGTTTATGTGATTGATGTCACAAAATTTGTTATGTTTTTAGAGGCCAAGACTTGTATTCATTAATGTGATGCATAAAATCATCCGAGTGTACAGATTAATGGATTGTTGTAAGATGGATGTTAAGAGTCAATAACAATTGAAAGATCGATGTTTGGATTATTTTCGAACTTGGGTGAATTTAAATGATTTTTATGTGTTGTATGATGTGTGCAATGTTTGAGACAAAAGTGAATTACTCTTGTTAACACCTAGTAGTGCTTTACTTTGTTTTTGATTCCCACCATGGAATTCATCTCTTGTTTCCGCTTGAATTGCTAGAGACTAGCAATAAGCTAGTTGGGGGTTGTGATAAGAGCCATAAAATGCATCTCAACGATGTTTAATTGTTAGCATTTTATGATTCTTCTTGGTCTTTATTGCACTTTTGTGTATTGATAACTCTTAAGTAATATTATTGGACCAGTAACTTATTCCAGTGCATTTTTCAGGTATTGTGAGTCCGAAGAGAAGAAGAAGCGATCGTTGTTTAAAAGCACCAAGGTTCCATGCACGACGAAGCATAGGAGTGGCTGCGGAGAGGCAAAGCATGAAGAAAATCAGCAAACAGGCAGCACCACGGTGCTCCTCAGTTAGCACTGCGGTGCCCAGAATCTCCCTCATTCTGAACAAACAACCAGCACCGCAGCGCGCACACATATTTGCATCTCCGAGTTAGACTTTAATTAGGGTTTTTAAACATTAGATTAAACCCAAGAACACCCTTGGACTCTTGTACTATAAATAGGACACTTAGGGTTTAAGAGAAGGAGATCTTGGCTGTGAAGAAACACCCATAAATCGAAGCAGCAGCTCTCATCCATAAAAGTGTTTAGCCATGAACACCATGGCTAACTAACTTCCAAGCAAGGTGAAGGAATGAATCCCTAGGTGTAGTTGTTCCTATCAATTCTTATTTGATTCAGTTGTAATAAGAATTTATTGTCAAACATTGTCATGATTTACTTCTTTATCTAATTATAAGATTTTATCTATTCCGGCGATTGTATCTTTTTCCTTGATATAACTTTAGTCATGCTTCTCTTATGTCAAAATTGTTGGGTATAATTGAGTCTGGTAAATCTAGCCTTTAGGTTTGTCCATTACTGCAATATTGTCAACAAAGATATATTGTTGTTTCTTGATAAACCTATAGGATAGATCATATGTGCGTGAATCAGAAATAAGAAGTATTTCATTACAATCATATTAGGGTTTATATATGTTCTCATTGAATATTTTCCGATTGCATGTTTGGGATGTGAAACGTGCAATCGAGATAAAAACAACTGAGTCAAGTTAGGAGTAGGGCAACGAACCTAGGGAGGATTCTCGGATCCTTGTTGTCCCTCTATTATATTTTACAACCTACACAATTACTTCATCATCAATTTCAGATTCTCTACTTATTTTGATTATATTGTCTCAAATTAAAGTTTACATCTTTCTTTATAGTTAACTTGTTTCGCTATGGAATCGACACCCAAAGCTGTGCTACAACAATCGCATTACTGTTTTGGGCATAATCAGTTTCCTTCGCAGCCACAACAAAATCCAAGGGGACAACATATGGCACAAACCTCCACTCCTGAAAATCAAAATATTAAAGAGGTTAATGCCATAATTACTCGCAGTGGTAAGAAGATTGATGGACCCCCTCTACCATCAAACCTGATACCTGACACCGTGTGCAACAAAATGAAGCCCCCAAGGAACAAGAGGCCCATGATGATTATTCGCCACCGGTGCATTTACCTCAACCACTCCTTAAACCTAAGGAGATAAATTCAACATTAAAAGGTGAGATTCTTGAACAACTTCAGCATGTTAAAATTAACCTCCCTCTTTTTCATGCTATAAAACATATTCCTAACTATGCTAAAGTCATCAAGGATCTATGCACACTCAAGAGGAGGTACGATGTAAAGAAGACAACATTCTTAATGGAGCAAGCAAGTGCGGTAATTGACGGCAAGACACTACCCAAATATAAAGATCTGGGCTGTCCAACGGTGGCTTGCCAAATTGGAAACAAATCTTGTGGCCAAGCATTGCTAGATTTTGGAGCTAGTGTGAACCTTACACTATACTCCATTTATTTGCAACTCGGTCTAGGTGAGATCAAACCGACCTTCATGACACTTCAACTAGAGGATAGATCGGTAAGAAAACCGAGAGGTATTGTGGAAGATGTTTTATTGCAAATTGACAAACTCTATTATCCTATTGACTTTTTAGTTTTAGATACTGTTTCTACTGTAAATACGGAGTCAAAAATTCCTTTGATACTTGGAAGACCATTCCTTGCCACTGCCAATGCCCTCATTAATTGCAGGAATGGTCTAATGAAATTATCATTTGGAAAAATGACTCTAGAGGTAAATATTTTTCGAGTGTTAAGGCAGCCACATCAAGAGGATGAGTACATTGAAGATAATTCTAACTATTTGGAATTCACTCCTAATAATTTTGACTTCGATAATTCTTCAATTTATCCCCATGTCGTTAATGTTGTTGATGTTTTTGATAAGTCATAGGAATTTATTAAGAAATCATGGAACCAATGCTTAGAGGAGTTGCTTGAGAGAAGTCACATGGATGCGGGAATCACATACCCTATTGCTGATAGTAAATGGGCAACACCAAAAACACTTGAGCCACATGTGGTGGACTTTAAGTATTCCTTGCCAAAAGACTAGCAAAGACACCACTAAGTATGAAGCCTCATCTTCAGCACCATAATGAGGCCAGCAATGAGAGTGGTGCAGTGTCTAGCTGAAGACGTAAAACTTAGTGCTTATGGGAGGCACCCCACAACATATCCTTTTAAAATTTTTATTGTTTTTCCTATTTCTTTTTCTTGTTTATTATTTGTATTTTTTTGTTTTCTAGTATTACTTTCGTATTTCTTTTTCTTTTTTATTATTAGTATTTTGTTGTGTTCTAGTATTACCTTCGTATTTTTTTTTAAGGACAAGTATACGCATCAATTCAAACGGTCGTGCACAATTTTCAGCTCCTTGCACCTTTGGTTAAAAAGGGAGTTTCCTTAACTTTTACTTTTACATTGAGGACAATGCTTATCTTAAGTTGGGGGTGGAAGAAACACTTTCTTATTTCATACATTGAATTGTTGGGTGTCACCTTCCCTTTTTCGTTTTAATTTGTTTGTTTTGCTTTTGTTTGTTCTTAGCATGCTTTGTGTTAAGCCTTAGAATTAATTCACATGTCAATGATATGAGATTAATTGAGATAGCATATAGCATTTAGAAGAAATTAAATCTTGCTTTGGTTTGAGAATAATTTAAGTGTCAATCTTCATTTGGTTTGAGACTCTAGTTTGCAGTAAGATTGTATGATTAGTCTAAATCATTTAGACAAGTTTTATGTGTGATTGTTTGTGAATACTTTTGTGGTCTCGAAAAGCTCTAGAACTTACTTGATAATCACTTGAGACGAATTCCTAGAATGCACATTACTTAGGATATGATATAGGCCATTTTTGAACCGTTTGAGCCTTTCAAACTTACCATTGCTATATTTATCGCTAGTCACCTATTTGAGCCTTTTCTTGAAAAAGAATTTGAGCCTTGTTTCTTTCAATAGCCCATTTACTTACTTTTATGAGCCTAAAAATATTTTGTCCTTACCTTTCTTTATAAAGAACTTAGTTATACACATTTGTTGAGAAGCATTTAAAAGGAGTAAGGATTGAAGTATGAAAAAAATATAGTACTACCATAACCTAAGTACATTAAAGGAGATCAGTTGGGGGTTGTGGAAAAAAGTAAAAAAATGAAAAAAGGAGGTGAATTTTCTTATGCCAAAATACAAAAGAAAAGAAAAAGAAAAGAAAAGTGGTGATTTATCGAGAGATATGCTCTTATAAAAAAAAATGGTTGAAAGAGTTAGGTGTTGAAGTAAGGTTATCCAGTGCCAAAAAGCGGTTGTGTTTAAAGCTAAGAGATTGAGTTCTTTTACTTGTGAATCCTTCCCATTCTTTCTTAACCTTTACCTTAGCCTAACGTTAAAAGCTTATTAAAGACCTATTGATCCATTGTAGTGTGATTTTTCTACAATAGTGGAGAGTGGTTTAAAAAGTAAGCCTATGGAGCTTGAGTTGTGATTGATGTCATGAAATTTATTATGTTTTTAGGCCAAGACTTGTATTCATGAATGTTATGCATAAAATCATCAGGATGTTCGGATTAATGGATTGTGGTAAGATGGATGTTAAGAGTCGATAACAATTTTAAGATTGATGTTTGGATTACTTTTGGACTTGGGTGATATTTAATGATTCTATGTGCTGTGTGTTATGTGTGATTTTTGAGACAAAAAGTGAATCACTCTTGGTTTAATGCTAACATTGCTTTACTTTGTTTTGATTTCTACTGTAGAATTCATCTCTTGTTTTCGCTTGAATTGCTAGGGACTAACAATAAGCTAGTTGGGGATTGTGGTGAGAGTTATAAAATGCATCTTAATAGTACTTAATTGTTAGCATTTTAGGGTTGATCGAGGTTTGAATTACACTTTTATACCTTAATAACTCTAAAGTGATATTCTTGGATCATTGACTTATTTTGGTGCATTTTCAAGTACTATGAGTTTTAAAAAGATGGAAAATCTATCATTGCTTCAAGCACAAAGATTCCATGCACATCGGAGTGAAAGAGTGCTTCTGAAAGGACAAAATGAAGAGTTTATGAGTAAAAAGTCCTTTAGTGAGAGCCTAGGCGCCCAAAAGAGAGAGCCTAGGCGCCCAGAAGCTCTCTCTCCCACCATCAGACAAAGCATAGGCACCCAAAAGCTCCCTCTCCCACCATCAGACAAAGCCTAGGCACCCAGAAGAGAGAGTTACGGTGCCTAGAACTTACACAAACCAAAGACAAGGCAGGGTCACGGCGCGCACATGAATTTTGTTCTCCGAGTTATAACCTAATTAGGATTTTTGTTGATTATTTAGACCCAAAACACCCTTGGACCTTTGTATTATAAATAGATCACTTAGGGTTTGAGAAGTTATATTCATTAGAATCATTGAAGGCTGGAAATGAAGGAGAGAGGCCAGAAAACTCAAGAAAGCATGAACTCCATGGCCAACTAATCTCCAAGCAAGACAAAGGCATGAATCCCTAGGTGTAGTTGTTCTTAATTCTTATTCTTGATTTAGTTGTAATGCAGATTTATTATTAAACATTGTTATGATTTACTCTTTGATTAAACAAGAAGACTTTAAGTTCATGTGACAGTTGCGCTTTATATTCTTCTTATCTTAGATTTTCTTAATCCGGTGATTGCATGCTTCTCCTCCATATAAGTCTAGTCAAGCTCTTCTTATGTCAAGTTGTTTGGATGTGACTGAGTCCGGTAGATTTATCTTTTAGGTTTGTCCATTATTGCGATATTGTCATTGAGATATATCGTTGTTTCTTGATAAATCTATAGGATAGGTTATGTGTGCTTGAATCGAAAACAAAGAGTACTTCATAGCAATTACATTAGGGTTTAAATGTGCTTTGATTGAATATTTACTGATTACTTGTTTGGGATGTGAAACTAGTAATCGAGATAAAAACAATTGATTCGAGATTGGAATAAGGCAAGGAACCTAGGGAGGATTCCCGAAACCTTGTTGTTTCTCCATATTATTTACACAATTCTATCACAATACTTTATTATCCAAATTCAGATTCATTCATTTAACTATTATCGTTCGTGTTAAGGTTTACACCTTCCCTTGTAGCTCGCTTGTCTCCCTGTGGAATCGACACCCCAAAGCTGTGTTGTGCTATAACTACCGCGTTATATTTTGGGTGTAATCATCTCCGTGATAGATCTAGTGGTAGTTGTAGTCGTAGTGAGGATAGCGAGAGGCATTATCCAGGGAGTTGGATAAGGCCATGGGTTTGGACCGAGTCTCTAGTGAGGGTGGGGCCTCTAGAGATGATAGTGCCTAGGAATGACCATTGGAAGTGGTTCCCTATGAGGCTAGGGAAGAAGAAGAGGTGGAGGAAGAGGATTCTTCTTTCAAGGATAAGGATTCTTCTTTCGAGCATGAGGAGGATAATGTTTTGGCCGAGCTCAAGAGGGATATGAAGAGAGGGTGTAGTGGTCATTTATGGTGAATTATATACCAAATAAGCTGGAGGTAAGGGAGCTCGAGGTCATTAGGATCGTGTACCGGATTCTGAAAGATTACACCCTGAGGAATGCTGGTGTTGAGGAAAAGGTTTGCGACGTCCTCCCGTGCCAAGTGCCCTTCGAGATATGTGTTTACAAACAACATATAAGAGCCGATCATAGATTTCCACTCCATCGTTTCCTATTCTCGGTGCTGAGATACTTCAATATAGTGCTACGTCAGCTGGTGCCCAATTTCGTGCATCTAATCATGTCATTCATCTATGTTTGCACGGATGTGAAGGGGCTAATGAAAATAAATGTTTTTAAATCCCACTTCCAAATCAGCAAGCATGGTTAGCATGGGTGGGTCATGATTAGCTCTACAGCTAGGAAGGGGCTGTTGAAGAAGAAGCCCACGTCTATCAAATAGTGAAAGAAAACCTTCTTCTACATCCAGAGCGAGAATAGTTTGGGGGTTCCACTAACTTGGCGTTTCGAATGTGTGGGGAAGTGTAATAAACCACACCTCCTGCACTGTGAGAAATAAATGCTGAAAACAATGGTTGCCTCGCCTATTGACATTAGCATCTTATATGACAATGAGAAGCTGGTGAAGCGCGGCCTCTGCCCTCGCTATTCTAAGGAAACTTTAGAGAGTGGTATATACTTAAAAACCCTTTCAAAATTTATTTACTTCTTGTCACTTATACTTATGTTTTTTGCTTAGTAGAAATGGAAGCCATTGCCAAGGCCAGGGAATGAGTGAAGAAGATGGCCCTAGAGAGAAAGAGGGCCGCTCAAGCTGGCAAGCAGCCTGTATAGGCAAAAGGGTCGAAGAAGCGACCATGGGCTTTTTCTCCTTGATAAGAGAAAAATATTGCATATTTTGGCCACTTAATTTACATTTTTTAGCTTAAGATTTTGTTACTTTGAGTCGTTTTCATTGTTTTTCAGGTTTACAAGCACTGGGAATGAAGTTTCACTAAAATTGCCAGAATTGCCCGTACAGATCAATCATTCTTGAAAATTAAACTGTATTGATTCAAGAAGAACCAGGATATGAGCCATATATGCTTAGAAAGATCCAGAAGTCTATTTTCTGGAGAATTTTACGGCTCATAAAAATGATTTTTCTACAGAAATTTATGGCTGTTTTAGTAGACAAAGGTCAGGCTGTGCGGGATTTTAGCGTGAACAAAAGTTTTGAAGGGCATGTGAAGACTTAAATCCCACATCCCACATCGGTTGGAAACACATTTCTATATCCCACATCCCACATCGGATTAGAAACACATTGCACTCGTGGTATTTGCCTATATAAGACCCACTCCACTTTATCATTCAGTGTACAATTCCTGAGCCACTTTGGTGTTTATCGGTGGATGTCTACTAGCATTCTGGTGGATCCCGAAGGCATTGCTACCACGAGGGGAAGCGCCGCCCATCAATGAGTGGAATTTCTCCCATGTAAAGTTGTTTATTTATTTCTTTATATTAAGTTGTTTTAGTTTAAATGTTTAGCACTTTTTATTATAGTTTTATAGTTATGAGTGGCTAAACTCTTCAGCTAAGGTTGAAGATGAAGCCCCGTCGTTGTTTGGCGTAGTAGTTTAGATTTACTTGTACAAATCTGACAATTTTTAGTATAAAATGTTCTCTCAATTATTTGAGTTAATCTTATAATTGATTGAGTTTAAATTGTCTGTTAGATATTCTTTGTGTTTCATCTGATGGATACATTGAATGCTTTTCGATTAAATTGGATTTCCTTTGTGATTTGTTAAGAGCGGATACATTGGATGCTTTTGGTTTAGTAGGGATATTCTTTGTTTTTTGTCTTATAGTTGGATTCATGGAATGTTTTGATAGGCTATATTTTTAGAACATATATGCTTAAACTTCGGTGGGGCGGATTCGGAAACCTTAGTGCTTTTTATTGTTAGTTTTAAAATCAACTTAGTTTAGTTTTAATTTATTTTGCAATATCATTCTGAAATTTGGAACTAGGTTAAGATAGAGTTAGTTTAGATTAAAAATATATTTTCACAACGCAATTCCTTGTGGATTCGACATCGCACTTGCACAACGTTATACTGCAAACGACTCGTGCGCTTGCGATTAATTTAAAACTCACAACAAGTTTTTGGCGCCGTTTCCGGGGAATTGTTTGGTTTGTGAAAATTTTTGGTCTGAATTGATTTTATTTTTCTACTAGTTAGTTATAAAAAAAAAAATATGTGGATGAATCCAGCGCCGGTTTCACAGTCTTTAGAGAACACCATTAAGGAGTACATGAAAATGACCGGCCCGTCCATCAATGCTGGCAACACATTCAATGTTGTAGTTGTTCCATCTGTGCTAGTCCTATGCATCTAGCACAGAATTGTCCATCAATGCCGGCTTGTGCCGAGTATCCCATGGAACAAATGAATGCTTTCAATGACTGTTGTTGGCAATCAAATGGATCTTACTCCGAAACATACAATCCAGGGTGATGGGACCACTCTAATTTTTCATGGGCGCAGAACCAACTGAAGAATCAAGGAGGAGCCTCTTATCAAGCTCACAATCAATACCCTCCCAAATTTCCTCCGCCAGTTCCAAGTTATAGTCACTCAGCCTATCCAGCACCATTACCTGCTTACCAAGCTCCCATTCAAACACCAGCGCCAGTTTCACTATCACTTGAGGACACCCTTAAGGAGTACATGAAAATGACTAGCCAATCCATGAGCGAAGTGATGAGTGCAACAATAGAAAACACCCAAGCGATTGCCAAGCTAGAGAGTCAAATTGATCAAATCGCAAGTTATGTGGGTGAAGGAGAGGAAGGAGAGTTCTCCAGTCAATCTGAGCCTAACCCAAAGGAACAATTTGCGGTGGGAAATTCATCAACTCCTATGCATTGGCAGGAACAAGTGAAATCAACTATCCCATACTTGTCTGGGAGACAAGTGGACAATAAAGTGGAGGAGAACCCTGCTATGCAACAAGGGCAAGAAAGTGGCAACAAGGAAAAGAGAGATGCTGAGCCATCTACAGCCACACCTATTAATAAGGATCTCTCTAAGTCGTTTTTATCTAAAGCGCCTTACCTTGAGAGACTACAAGTGCCCAAGAAAGAAAGGAAGTCTGAGGACATTATGAAGGCAGGCTTTGCTCAGTTTGGAGAGGATTTAGACTTAGATAAGTTACTTGAGCAAGCAAATACTATCTTGGAGTCTGCTCCTCGGGAGAGTAGTGAGACAGAGGAGACCATGGATGAATCCCGCATTGAGGACCCCCTGAAGGCATGCTTTGCTCACTTTGGAGAGGACTTGGGCTTAGATAAGTTACTTGAGGAAGTGAATGCCATTTTAGAGTCTGATCCTCGAGAAAGCAATGAGACGGAGGAAACCACAACACCTGAACCTCACAAGAAGGAACTTAAGCCTTTACCGGACAATCTTAAGTATAAGTTCCTAGGTCCAGCAGATTCTTTGCCTATAATTATAGCTTTAGATTTGGGTGATGCTCCGGAGGAGAAATTATTGGACGTCTTAAGAGAGCATAAGGAAGCTATAGGTTAGACTATTGAGGATGTCAAGGGAATCAACCCTTCATTGGTAATACACACGATATAGTTGGAGGAGAATGCCAAGCCATTGAGGGAGCCACAAAGAAGGCTCAACCCTGCTATGCAAGAGGTTGTGAGGGCAAAAGATATTAAGCTGTTAGAGGCAGGGATCATTTATCCCATCTCTGATAGCAAGTGGGTGAGCCTGATTCAAGTCGTGCCCAAACATGCTGAATTAACGGTAGTGAAGAATGAGGACGATGAGTTGGTGCCAACTCGTGTTCAGTCAGGAGGGAGAGTGAGTATAGACTACCGTAAGTTGAATGCTGCCACTAGGCCTGATCATTTTCCATTCCTATTTATTGATCAGATGGTGGAGTGCTTAGTTGGGCATGTTTACTAATGTTGGGTCTGGCTGAAGACATTAAACTTAGCGCTCATGGGAGGCACCCCACAGCTTATCTTTTCTGTTTATTTATTATTTCGCATTTTTATGATTAATGTTTGTTTCCAATATTTTTTGTTTTCCAGTTTTTTTATTTTTTAGGGACAATGCGTACTTCAGTTCAAGTTTGGGGGTATGCTATGAGCCATACCAGTCTAGATAGTTCTCTATATCTCAGGTCAGCTCTTTCCATATTAGTCACACATTGGGGTCAATGTGTAATTTAAGTTTGGGGGTATGAGAGACACATCACACACTTTGTCCTAATTTGTTTTCTTTTTGTCGTAAAGATAAATGCATGTTCATGTTCGTCTAAAAATTTTGGTTGTTCTGAAAAATTGTGATGTGATTTCATTAGTGAGTTTAAAACTTTGAACACATGATCTGATGATAGAGTTTAAACTTTAGTTACTTACTTTAGGCATTTTCGAGAATTCAGATGTTTGATCTAATCTCACACGAGCACATTAGCACATAATTGTGTGAGGTATGACATGTGATTTTAATGTGTACGTTTCCTTGTCTTAACTGAAACTGGATGACTTGTTGGATAAACACTTGGGCATAGAAAAGCATAAAAAAAGAAAAAAAATATAATAGTAATACTACTAATGATCATCATCAATAAACTTTCCACTGAGTAACTGGACCTCTTGTCTCAGTAAGTAGTGAGTGTTCACGTCAAAAGGTGAGAATTTTATTCATAATGATCATTGCGAAACTTTTCGCTGAGTAACTGGACCTCTTGCCTCAGTAAGCAGTGAGTGTTCACGTCAAAAGGTGGAATTTTGCTTGGTAGTATTAAGGCTGGTTTAATTTCGTAGCCTTTTTGATTCGAGTTAGTAAATCCTTAGGGGTATCTTTACACCTAATGCCCTAAAACCATCTGGTTTGGGAGTCATTGACTCAACACTCGCTACATAGGTCGATTAGAAAGTTTAAGGGAACTAAACATAGCAGAGCCTTATATATATATATAAGGCATCGTTGACTCAACACTCAAAACTATGCCATCGTTGTTCTTTCCGATGAGAAATTCTGTGGATCTTGAGACTTGATTACCTTGTACATTGAAGTTATTTGGAAACCTCATCTGTATATGCTAAATCACTTTACACTGATTCAAGCTTGTGATGTCTTACCATGCCTCTTGTAAGTAATTAGGTTTTAAATTCTAATTCATTGTGAAGATGGGTTGGACTTATTTAAGCTTGCTCATGAATGAATCTCATGATTTTGAATGCACCTTAAATTTTTGGATACCATGAATACTGAACTTATCTTTATGTTCTTTGTTTTTCATTTAGTGTTTTTATTTATTTTGTTTTGCTAAGGGACTAGCAAAATGTAAGTTTGGGGGTATTTGATGAGAGAAAAATATTGCATATTTTGGCCACTTAATTTACATTTGTTAGCTTAGGATTTTGTTACTTTGAGTTGTTTTCGTTGTTTTTCAGGTTTACAAGCACTGAGAAAGAAGTTTCACTAAAATTGCCAGAATTTCCCGTACAGATCAATCATCTTTGAAAATTAAACTGTATTGATTCAAGAAGAACCAGGATATGAGCCATATATGCTTAGAAAGATCCAGAAGTCTATTTTCTGGAGAATTTTACGGCTCGTAAAAATGATTTTTCTACAGAAATTTATGGCCGTTTTAGTAGATAAAGGTCAGGCTGTGCGGGATTTCAGCGTGAACAAAAGTTTTGAAGGGCATGTGAAGACTTAAATCCCACATCCCACATCGGTTGGAAACACATTTCTATATCCCACATCCCACATTGGATTGGAAACACATTGCACTCGTGGTATTTGCCTATATAAGACCCACTCCACTTCATCATTCAGTGTACAATTCCTGAGCCACTTTGGTGTTTATCGGTGGATGTCCGCTAGCATCCTGGTGGATCCCGAAGGCATTTCTACCATGAGGGGAAGCGCCGCCCGTTAGCGAGTGGAATTTCTCCCATGTAAAGTTGTTTATTTATTTCTTTATATTCAATTGTTTTAGTTTAAATGTTTAGCACTTTTTATTATAGTTTTATAGTTATGAGTGGCTAAACTCTTCAGCTAAGGTTGAAGATGAAGCCCCACCGTTGTTTGGCGTAGTAGTTTAGATTTGCTTGTACAAATCTGACAATTTTTAGTATAAAATGTTCTGTCAATTATTTGAATTAATCTTATAGTTGATTGAGTTTAAATTGTCTATTGGATATTCTTTGTGTTTCATCTGATGGATACATTGAATGCTTTTCGATTAAATTGGAGTTCCTTTGTGATTTGTTAAGAGCGGATACATTGGATGCTTTTGGTTTAGTTGGGATATCCTTTGTTTTTTGTCTTATAGTTGGATTCATGGAATGTTTTGATAGGCTATATTTTTAGAACATATATGCTTAAACTTCGATGGGGCGGATTCGGAAACCTTAGTGCTTTTTATTATTAGTTTTAAAATCAACTTAGTTTAGTTTTAATTTATTTTGCAATATCATTCTGAAATTTGGAACTAGGTTAAGACAGAGTTAGTTTAGATTAAAAATATATTTTCACAACGCAATTCCCTGTGGATTCGACCTCGCACTTGCACAATGCTATACTGAAAACGACTCGTGCGCTTGCGAGTAATTAAAACTCACAACACTCCTATCCCTATTGATGTGGACACCTCGAACCCTTCCGAGCCCCCTTTTAAACTAAGGGATATTTTTCTTGCACCTCTGCCAGAGCACTCACGCCCCTTGTCCTCATCCCAAGGGGCTCATTCAGAGGCCAGAGTCTTTATACCCAACTGGAGCATAAAGACGGATGAATTTGTATTTGCTCATGCCAGGGTTGCTCGAGAGCACCTCGTTCTAGGCATCCCTCCACGCGATGTGTTCAAGCTTGGGAGGAAGCCCATTGAGAGCCTTTGCTCCATGGGCGAGGTCTTGGCCTTCTAAGTGAGTGTTTCTACCTTGGCTTGTTGTTTCTTT